>JBBPBT010001288.1:0-45298 GCA_037974875.1 Cicer bijugum | reverse complement strand
CTAGCACTAATGCACCAGATCCCATCAGAACTCCGCAGTTAAGCATGCTTGGGCGAGAGTAGTACTAGGATGGATGACCTCTGTGGAAGTCCTCGTGTTGCACCTTTTTTAATTTTTATATGCGTTTCGGATTTTGTTGCTGTTTTCGTAATAAAAAAGCCTGTTTTCCAGGCGTGATTTCCGTGTCGTTCTTTTTTATGTGTTGTTGGAAGTAAAAATAAGGTTATTTTTTCTTTAGAAAAGAAAAATCCGTGCTTCGAATGGATGTCGATGTCGATTAGTCGGGGTGCATTTTTTTTTTGTATTTTCTTTGGTGGAGCGCATCTATACAATTAAGATGCATTAATTTACAGGTGCGTTCATACCAGCAATAATGCACCGGATCCCATCAGAACTCCGGAGATAAGCGTGCTTGGGCGAGAGTAGTACTAGGATGGGTGGCCTCCTGGGATGTCCTCGTGTTGCGTCTTTTTTAATTTTTATATGCGTTTCAGATTTTGTTGTCGTTTTCGTAGTAAAAAAAGTAAGTTTTTCAGGCGTGATTTCCGTGTCGTTCTTTTATATGTGTTGTTGGAAGCAAAATAAGGTTATTTTTTCTTTAGAAAAGAAAAATCCGTGCTCCGAATGGATGTCAATGTCGATTAGTCGGGGTGCGTTTTTTTTGGTACTTTCTTTGGTGGAACGCATATACACAACTAAGACGCATTAATTTATAGGTGCGATCATACCAACACTAATGCACCAGATCCCATCAGAACTCCGTAGTTAAGCGTGCATGGGTGAGAGTAGTACTAGGATGGGTGACTTCCTGGGAAGTCCTCGTGTTGCACCTTTTTAATTTTTATATGCCTTTCAGATTTTGTTGCCGCTTTCGTAGTAAAAAAAGCCACTTTTTCAGACGTGATTTCCGTGTCGTTCTTTTTTATGTGTTGTTGGAAGTAAAAATAAGGTTATTTTTTCTTTAGAAAAGAAAAATCCGTGCTTCGGATGGATGTCGATGTCGATTAGTCGCGGTGCGTTATTTTTTGTATTTTCTTTGGTAGAGCGCATATATACAATTAAGACGCATTAATTTACAGGTGCGATCATACCAGCACTAATGCACTGGATCCCGTCAGAACTCCGCAGTAAAGCGTGCTTGGGCGAAAGTAGTACTATAATTGGTGACCTCCTAGGAAGTCCTCGTGTTGCACCTTTTTTAATTTTTTTTATGCGTTTCGGATTTTGTTGCCGTTTTCGTAGTAAAAAAAGCCATTTTTTCAAGTATGGTTTCCGTGTCGTTATTTTTTATGTGTTGTTGAAAGTAAAAATAAGGTTATTTTTTCTTTAGAAAAGAAAAATCCAAGCTTTGAATTGATGTCAATTAGTCGGGGTGCATTTTTTTAGGTATTTTCTTTGGTGGAACACATATATACAATTAAGACGCATTAATTTATAGGTGCGATCATACCAGCACTAATGCACTAGATCCCATCAGATCTCCGCAGTTAAGCGTGCTTGGGGGAGAGTAGTACTAGGATGGGTGACCTCCTGGGAAGTCCTCGTGTTGCACCTTTTTTAATTTTTATAGACGTTTCGGATTTTGTTGCCGTTTTCGTAGTAAAAAAAGCCAGTTTTTCAGGCGTGATTTCCGTGTCGTTCTTTTTTATGTGTTGTTGGAAGTAAAAATAAGGTTATTTTTTCTTTAGACAAGAAAAATTCGTGCTTTGGATGGATGTTGATGTCGTTTAGTCGGGGTGCTTTTTTTTGGGTATTTTCTTTGGTGTAACATATATATACAATTAAGACGCATTAATTTACAGGTTGGATCATACCAGCACTAATGCACTGGATCCCATCAGAACTCCGCAGTTAACCGTGCTTGGGCGAGAGTAGTACTAGGATGGGTGACTTTCTGGAAAGTCCTCGTGTTGTACCTTTTTTAATTTTTATATGCGTTTTGGATTTTGTTGTTGTTTTCGTAGTAAAAAAAGCCCGTTTTTCAGGCGTGATTTCCGTATTGTTCTTTTTTATGTGTTGTGGGAAGTAAAAATAAGGTTATTTTTTTTTTAAAAAGAAAAATCCGTGCTTCGGATAGATGTTGATGTCGATTAGTCGGGGTGCATTTTTTTGGGTATTTTCTTTGGTGGAACGCATATATAAAATTAAGACGCAATAATTTACAGGTGCGATCATACCAGCACTAATGCACCAGATCCCATCAGAACACTGCAGTTAAGCGTGCTTGGGCGAGAGTAGTACTAGGATGGGTGACCTCCTGGGGAGTCCTCATGTTGCACCTTTTTTAATTTTTATATGCGTTTCGGATTTTGTTGTCGTTTTCGTAGTAAAAAAAGTCAGTTTTTCAGTCGTGATTTCCGTGTCGTTCTTTTTTGTGTTGTTGGAAGTAAAAATAAGGTTATTTTTTCTTTAGACAAGAAAAGTTCGTGTTTCGGATGAATGTTGATGTCGATTAGTCGGGGTGCGTTTTTTTGGGTATTTTCTTTGGTGTAACATATATATACAATTAAGACGCATTAATTTACAGGTTGGATCATAGCAGCACTAATGCACCGGATCACATCAGAACTCTGCAGTTAACCGTGCTTGGGCGAGAGTAGTACTAGGATGGGTGACCTTCTGGAAAGTCCTCGTGTTGTACCTTTTTTAATTTTTATATGCATTTCGGATTTGGTTGCCGTTTTCGTAGTACAAAAAGCCAGTTTTTCAGGCGTGATTTCCGTATCGTTCTTTTTTATGTGTTACGGGAAGTAAAAATAAGGTTATTTTTTCTTTAAAAAAGAAAAATCCGTGCTTCGGATAGATGTCGATGTCGATTAGTCGGGGTGCATTTTTTTGGGTATTTTCTTTGGTGGAACGCATATATAAAATTAAGACGCATTAATTTACAAGTGCGATCATACCAGCACTAATGCACCTGATCCCATCAGAACACTGCAGTTAAGCGTACTTGGGCGAGAGTAGTACTAGGATGAGTGACCTCCTGGGGAGTCCTCATGTTGCACCTTTTTTAATTTTTATATGCGTTTCGGATTTTGTTGCTGTTTTCGTAGTAAAAAAAGCCAGTTTTCAGGCGTGTGTTCCGTGTCGATCTTTTTTGTGTTGTTGGAAGTAAAAATAAGGTTACTTTTTCTTTAGAAAAGATTAATCCGTGCTTCGGATGGATGTAGATGTCGAGTAGTCTGGGTGCGTTTTTTTTGGAATTTTCTTTGGTGGAACACATATATACAATTAAGACGCATTAATTTACAGGTGCCATCATATTAGCACTAATGCACCAGATCCCATTAGAACTCCACAGTTAAGCGTGCTTGGTCGAGAGTAGTACTAGGATGGGTGACCTCCTGCGAAGTCCTCGTGGTGCACCTTTTTTAATTTTTATATGCGTTTTGGATTTTGTTGCCGTTTTCGTAGTAAAAAAAGCCATTTTTTTAGGCGTGATTTCCGTGTCGTTCTTTTTTGTGTGTTGTTGGAAGTAAAAATAAAGTTATTTTTTCTTCAGAAAAGAAAATTCCGTGCTTCGGATGGATGTCGATGTCGATTAATTGGGGTGCATTTTTTTTGGTATTTTCTTTGGTGGAACACATATATACAATTAAGACGCATTAATTTACAGGTGCCATCATATTAGCACTAATGCACCGGATCCCATTAGAACTCCACAGTTAAGCGTGCTTGGTCGAGAGTAGTACTAGGATGGGTGACCTCCTGCGAAGTCCTCGTGGTGCACCTTTTTTAATTTTTATATGCGTTTCGGATTTTGTTGCCGTTTTCGTAGTAAAAAAAGCCAGTTTTTCAGGCGTGATTTCTATGTCGTTCTTTTTTATGTGTTGCTGGAATTAAAAATAAGGTTTTATGTGGAATCATCATCATTTGCACAATTTTCTTCATTAAATGGTGATATATATAGATCATCATGATTAGCATAGCGATCGACAAACATGTGATAAGGAATTGGGCAAGGAACCACATTTGAAGGTAGGAAATTCGACTAAGGGTTTGAGGTTTGGTGTGACCCAACCCACTTGAATGAGTAGAAATTTGAGTTATGTGTTTGTGACTTGCTTTTTATGATGTAGGTTAGCAAAAAAAAGAAGAACAAACTATTTATGTATAGTCAGAAAAAAAGGGACATTTTATCACTCTTATTCTTCATTAAGGCCCAACAATATCTAACCAACAATTTGCACTTTAAATTTCCCTAAGTCCACAATTTATGTATACTCTCTACATTGTGAGAATCATACCGATCTCAAACGATTCACTAGAAGACATGTTGTTCCAGCATACTTAAATGACTACAAATGTTGTTTATAAGATAAAATTCACAGCAGTTGGTACTTTGGACAAGCATAAAGCTAGATTGGTGATAAAAGGATATGCATAGCAAGTTCGCATAGATTTTTTTAAGCACATTATTACCAGTGGCAAAGCTGAGCACAATGAGAGTACTGCTTACACCAGGAGGTCAACAAGGTTGGAAGTTGTTGCAATTAGACGTGAATATTGTGTTCCTGAATGAAAAAATAGATGAAAAGGTATTAATGGAATTGCCACCAAATTATTCAGTTGTTGGCTAGACGAAGAATATGTCATGTAGATTTCATAAGTCATTGTATGGATTACAACAGGCTTCAAGATAGTGTTTCAATGTTTTCCTCTATAGACATCAATGAGACTAATTGTATATTAAAATTGAAAACAATATTTGTTATAAAACTTCATTACTTTAACTTTTTTCATATGTAGAGACCACATAGACATGTTGTTTGACTTCCTCCTAATTAGCATACAATTAAGGTTAATGTCGATGGTTGTACCCTCAATGATATTTGTCGAGCTTGTTTTGGTGGAATTCTCAAAAATGGAAATTGAGAATGATTTATAGGGTTTTTCAATGGCCTTAGTTTTGGAATCAACTCTATTTGTCAAGCTAGTTTTGGTGGATTATGTGCTAGTCTCATTGAGCTCTTATGTATCATGGCCTTAGTTTTGGAAACTATTTAAGTATTGTCACATAGTTGATTCCACGTCAACCTTAGCTTTGGTTATGAGAGTTTCCAACTTCATCATCTTCTTATTGCTGTGATCAACTGCATTAAGGAGTTCATTGACATGAATTGAAAATTTTCTTTTGTTTAGAGAAGAAAATCAATGTGTAGATTGATTGGTACAACATGAATAATATATATGATTTATCAATTGAGATTGACATGGATAATTATTACTTTCATTCACATCTAATGTGATTTGTTTTGGGAAAAAAAATTTAATGTGATTTAAACCCAAAGTCCAAAATTTCTCAGTAGATTATACATAAATTTTAGGGTTAAATTTATAAAGTAAAAACCAATAACATTATAGAGATAAAAAGCATATTTAATCTTAAATTTTAATAAATAAAATCAGAGGTTTTTTTTAACAGTGAAACTCACTTTTATAAAATATGGAGAAGTAAGGATTTTATGGATGTGAATCAACATCTCAATATATCAAATCAAATATTTTTTATTCCTACCATTTAAGTAGTAGTAATCGTCAATGACACTAGCAAAGATCATGTCTACAGCATATGAGTCTAATACATATAATTTTACCACTAGAGCAAACCATTAAAGTTAAATAGTGACTCTTTCTAACTATACACATACTAGTATGTGTATTTGTGAAGTGCAACTGCTTCTTTCTTGATAGTCTTTTCTTCTCTTTTAGGCCTTTTTTGACCTAAAATGACTCATCTAACTCGTTTTTCTTTTCTTTTAATTAAATAAGTGGTTTCCACAAATATTTAAGTTTTTTTTTCTTCTCATTTTGTTTATGATTATGTTGTCTTAGTGCGATTTTGTTCATTGTTTTACCGTTGCGTTTTGATTTCTCATCATATTACAACATTGTAATTAGAGTATATACAAAAGAATATAATGAATAACTTCATTATTATTATTATCATCAATATCGGTATCAATATCGGTATCGGTATCGGTATTGGTATCAGTATCGGTATCGGTATCGGTATTAGTATCGGTATCATTATCGGTATCGGTATCGATATCGGTATCAGTATCGGTATCAGTATGACTGTCAGTACCAGTATCAGTATCAATACCAGTATCAGTGTCAGTACTAGTATCAGTATAGTATCAATATCAGTATCAGTATCAGTATCAGTATCAATATCAGTATCAGTATCAGTATCAGTATCAGTATCAGTATCAGTATCAGTATCAGTATCAGTATCGGTATCGGTATCGGTATCGGTATCGGTATCGGTATCGGTATCGGTATCGGTATCGGTATCGGTATCGGTATCGGTATCGGTATCGGTATCGGTATCGGTATCGGTATCGGTATCGGTATCGGTATCGGTATCGGTATCAGTATCAGTATCAGTATCAGTATCAGTATCAGTATCAGTATCAGTATCAGTATCAGTATCTGTATCAGTATCAGTATCAGTATCAGTATCAGTATCAGTATCAGTATCAGTATCAGTATCAATATCAGTATCCGTATCAGTATCCGTATCAGTATCAGTATCAGTATCAGTATCAGTATCAGTATCAGTATCAGTATCAGTATCAATATCATTATCAGTATCAGTATCAGTATCAGTATCAGAATCAGTATCAGTATCAGTATCAGTATCAGTATCAGTACCAGTACCAGTACCAGTACCAGTACCAGTATCAGTATCAGTATCAGTATCAGTACCAGAATCAGTATCAGTATCAGTACCAGTACCAGTACCAGTACCAGTATCAGTACCAGTATCAGTATCAGTACCAGTACCAGTACCAGTATCAGTATCAGTATCAGTATCAGTATCACTACCAGTATCAGTGTCAGTACCAGTATCAGTGTCAGTACCAGTATCAGTATCAGTATCAGTATCAGTATCACTATCACTACCAGTATCAGTGTCAGTATCAGTATCAGTATCAGTATCAGTATCAGTATCAGTATCAGTATCAGTATCAGTATCAGTATCAGTATCAGTATCAGTATCAGTATCAGTATCAGTATCAGTATCAGTATCAGTATCAGTATCAGTATCAGTATCAGTATCAGTATCAGTATCAGTATCAATATCAGTATCAGTATCAGTATCAGTATCAGTATCAGTATCAGTATCAGTATCAGTATGACTGTCAGTACCAGTATCAGTATCAATACCAGTATCAGTGTGAGTACCAGTATCAGTATCAGTATCAATATCAGTATCAATATCAGTATCAGTATCAGTATCAGTATCAGTATCAATATCAGTATCAGTATCAGTATCAGTATCAGTATCAGTATCAGTATCAGTATCAGTATCAGTATCAGTATCAGTATCAGTATCAGTATCAGTATCAGTATCAGTATCAGTATCAGTATCAGTATCAGTATCAGTATCAGTATCAGTATCAGTATCAGTATCAGTATCAGTATCAATATCAGTATCAGTATCAGTATCAATATCACTATTATTATTATTATTATTTTTATTATTATTATTATTATTATTATTGAATTAATTGATAAAATATATACAATCTGTAGTGTATATATAAATGTAGTAAACAAAATACAATTAATTCTCTATCAACTTAACAATATAATGATGAAAGGCTAATTTAAAAGTTAAAGTATTATCTAATAAAATTTAGTTTGTTTTATGTTTGTATTTCATGTGTATATTGAAATATAGTCAGTATCGTATGTTAAATAAGGGGTTTATATAACCTATCATTAAATTCAACTTTCTCTCAACCTTACAATAAAACTTGTCAACATTTGGTTGAATTGGTGATGTCAAAAACCACATATAATTGATATGAACAAATACCAATAAATATTTTTTTCGTAAATGAATGAGTTTAAAAATGGTATATATTGCATTAATTTTTATTGTCTAGATAAAATAGTAAAGAAATTCGCTCATAATTGTGAGATATATAACAATATCGATATTTCTCAGTGTAGGTCTTATAGATCTTACATTATATTATTTTTTTAGAAGTTGGAGGTTAAGTGACACGTATAGCGAGCCTTAAGCCCAGAATGCAAGAACGCTTGTTTCCACATATGAAATAATACATTCCTATTTTGTTAAGTACCACCTTCGTATTCCCGTCGTCGTGCACCACATTATTTTCCCCCCGTACTTTACACGAAGTATAGTCTCCCTTGTTTACTTCGTGCATCAATTCTCTTTTATCCTACGTAAACACTGTAATGTATATAATTAATTTCAACATATTATTATTTCACATTATATAAGAAAACCCAAACATCAGCCATGATTAAAATTAGTTACCAATAGTATTGCCTATTAGGAAGTTGTGACTAGAGGCCCACTGGATTAGTAACAGATTGGGGGGACTAGGACTAGGGCCCCTTCGTAATGGAAGAGAGGGCCATCGTGATCGAATAAGAACCTTCCAGCTCCAATTTACACTGTCACCAACCACATATTCTGTTGATTCCGAACACGATAATAGAACCCACATTGATAAAATCAGAGTGAACCATTTTGGACAGTAATAATACCCCATTACTATTATTAATTGCTTAATTCCTCTCTTTCAAACTCACCACCGGATTCTGAGAGATTAAATAGGGTTCATCAAAACAATCCAAGCCCCTTCACGATTTCCAAGTAACATCCTTGCCTACGTGAGTTTTAAATAAATTGCACCTTTTCGTAATAAATTAATGCTGTATAATGCTATATATGAACTTCATTTTTACTCTTTTTTGTGGTAATAATTATGATTCGTAGAGTTAATTTAAAATGTAGAGATGTTGTTTAGTTATTATAGCTGTTCATTTTGTGAGAGGTGAAGTGTTTATTCGGTCCAGAGTAGAGGCAGGATGTCACGTTATGTGCGATGCATACAACACTTCATGTGTTTTTGCTAGAGCATAAAAATATATGATCGTGTGAATTTAAAAATTTGTTGAAGTCTTACGTTAGAAATAAACATTTTTTTGTAAATTTAAGTAGAAAGAGACTTATTTTAAAATTCAAGTCTCACATTGAAAATAAATATTTTTTGTAAATTCAAATGGAAAGAAACATGTTTTTAAATTCAAGTCTCACGTTGGAAATAATTTTTTTGAAATCCCACATTAAAAAACTTTGATATTTTGAGTAGTTTTCAACTATGTAAACATTAAAGTCCTACATTGGATATTAAAGTTTGCTTCCATCACTGTATAATGAGTTTCAAACTATTGTGCAAAGTACAACAAAGTTGGATGCATTTTGCAATTTTCTATTTTCTCCCTTTTATATTCTGCTCACCTAATTTTTGAGCTACTTCTCCCCTTTATTTTTTAGTGGAGTGGTTGTTATGCCGTAGTCCATTCGGTTTTTAGAGCGGTTGTTATACCGTAATTCCTTTGTTTTTTAGAACGGTTATTATGTTGTAGTCCTTTTTATTTTTTAGATCGGTTTGGAGTTGTAGTCCTATCGGTTTCTAGAGTGGTTATGCTGTCGTAGTTATGAGTGGTCGTAGTACCATATTGTGAATGACTTTAATCGTCATATTGATAATGACTTTAATCGTCATATTGATAATGACTTTAATCGTCATATTGATAATGACTTTAATCGTCATATTGAGGGTGTAATTCTAGAACGATTTTCTACGGTGTATTTAGATTTTTTTTCTCGTTTTATTTATGATTATATTGTATGAGCACGAAGTTATTTTGTTAATTGTTTTAATGCAACGTGTTAATCTCTCATCCCATTGCAATATTTTTATTAGAGTACAAAAGAAGTATAATGAATAACCTCCTTCTTCTTCTTCTTCTTCTTCTTCTTCTTCTTCTTCTTCTTATTATTATTATTATTATTATTATTATTATTATTATTATTATTATTATTATTATTATTATTATTGAAGTAACTAATACAATATATAGTTTGAAGTGTATATATAGATGGTGTAGTAACAATCATCTAACTAAGTATAAAGAAACAAAATACAATTAAGTCTCTAACAACTTAACAATTAAGTACTCCCTTTTCTTCTTCTTTCTTCCGTTTCAAAAAAAAGAGAACACGTGTTGGTAGAAGAAAAAAAAACGCAAACCTCCATTTTTCTTCTAGATCTAAGTTTCCATTCAAGAAGTGTCAAGAGGGAAAATTGCTCCGCTTTACACTATGGTGCTTGGGAGCTAATTTATTTGAGGCATCGTCACGAGCGAGATTTTTGCCATGTTTGATCGCGGTAGTGAAAACGATTGTAAAAGCTACGACTAAGGTAAGGACTCATTCCAAACTTTTAGTTTTCAGATAGGGACCCTATATGTGTGATTGATGTATGACTAATGTGTGAATATGTGATAATTATTTTTGACGTGAATATATATATATATATATATATATATATATATATATATATATATATATATATATATATATATAATTCGAGTGAAAGTGCGTGTTGTTACAAGTTATGAATTGATGATTAATGCTGACGTGATTATATATTTTGGTGTTAAAATATGTGTTGTTATATGTTATGAATTTTATTGAGGAAAATATGTCTTGAGTATGCTCTCTGATAAGTATGAAAAAAAATATTAGTGTTAAATAAGTATTAAAAGGGAGTCTTGTAATAGCTGCATTTACATAATAATTATTGTGAAAAGAGTCAGAGTATGCTCATGCATTTCATAGCTAGTTGTGACCGTCATGGACCATATAGTTAGTGGTGACCGTGAAGGGCCACAATGTTAGTGGTGACCGTGAGGGGTCACAAAGTTAGTGGTGACTGTGATGGGCCACGAGGTTAAGTGGTGATCGTGATGGGCCACGAGATGGTTCCATGAGTTGATTGGTTCATCTTATCCTTATGAGGATTTAACTTTCGTGTAGGTCTGTGATAGACTACGCTCTAGTAAATCATGTTGATATGTGATGGGTGGCACATTTATGATTTACGCCCCTCGAGGAAGATTTTGTTTTGGAAATTTTGAAATCATGTGCATTGGTATATACGCATTGTTATAATATGATGATTGTATATACGTACTCTGTTGCTGTTTGTTATTATGCCGTAATTGCTAAGTGTTATTGCTTGTCTTTATATCGTAAGTGTTAAATGATTCAGAACCATTTCAAAACTGAAAACCTGCATTATTTTGCAGTTGTATTCAGCTACAACCTGTGTGTAGTCGAATACACATTTGTAACGTTCGGTTTTTATTTGAAATTTCAACATCGTATTCAATTACAAAATCTTGTATTTGAATACAACTGAGTAGTTTTTGCCATTAACTTGACTTTGTATTCGGCTACACCATGTCGTAGTCGAATACAAATGTGCAGTTTTTGCCACTAACTTAGCACTTGTATTTGACTACGAAGTGTTGTATTCGAATACAATAGTGCATTTTATCAAAAACTTTATTTTCCAACTTTGTTCATACATTTTTGACATACGAAAATCCTTTTGATGAGTATGCTAAGATGAAAGGTTCTCATGAGCATTTAAAACGTAAGTTTTTTGCTAAAAATGATTGGTTAATTTCGGTTGGTGACCCTTTACATTATTGTGGAAATTGGGATTTGTCCTCAGATTATACCCGAGTTCGTTCCACCGACTGTTACCTCGACCACGAAAACGTCGTTAGACTTCCCTAACTGAGACTCGTCGAGTGCTTGGGTATACGATCCCATCTCAAGCAGGGCAACTTATATGGGGAGGATAGTGAGGACAAGCAGGAGAACTGGAACAGTATACCTCGTGGAGCTCACTTGCGAGAGAATCGACTATCTGGTACCTTTAGGATTGGTGCTCGAGATGAGTGGTGCATGTGAAGATGCAGAGAATTCCTCAGTAACAGTTGGGGCGGATGCCACCGTAGGAGCTGAAGATACAGTGGTTGGGTCGGGGTCTAGCGGAAAGGATAAGGGGTCCAAGCCAGCAGGAAGAGACATTCCAGGACCGTCTAGACGGGTCGAGTCAGAGCCTCCACTTTTAGTGAATGACCCCTTACCGACTATCACTGAAATAGTGGACTGTTTTGAGATTCCAGCATTGCAAAAGCCACATTTGTCGTGGGTGGATCTGACTTTTGAGGAGACCATTCCTTCTATGGATGTTGATGAGGAGGAGGCTACTTTGAAGAGAGATGTTGCATCAGGTGGGACTTGTGTAGTGGATGGAGGTCACCCTTGTTATTATAGTTGTTAGTGGATGATCAGATTAGTTTTGTTGTATAGGAACTTAGTGTCTTTCTTTTGGTGGTTGTACTTATCTTGTGTTAGGATGACTGTATCTATATCATATATTGGCAGTTGACTTTTACTTTTGTGCAAGTGTCTGTCGAGAATACCCCAAGGGTATGAGCGATGTATGATAGGTTTCATAGCCCCGATGTGTTTTCTACTTGTATACTTTGGATTATCGTCACAAAAACTATTTTAGTTGGTTTGTATATATGATGTAATTATTCATGAGTTTTGTCATTTGTGTTACAACATGATATTTTATTAATTTATTTTTTGAAAAAAAAAATGCACTTGCGCTGTTAAAATTCAGGGTGTTACATTGTGGTATCAAAGCTTTGGTTAGATGGTAGGTCGACCTGTAAGTTTGGAGTCGTTATGTGATCATCAGTTGGGGTAAGTTGTTTGAGTAGTCAAGTCTTATGTAGTTGTGGTGTAATGATGTAGTCGAAAGTTATCTTTTGGAATTATTCTAAGTGGTATGAAGATTTCTTCTTGATGTTGGTTTTGTAGGAAACAATGCCTCCAAGAGAAGGAACAACGCTGCAAGAGTCAATGTCAACAGGGATGAACAAATGGATGAAGCAATGAATAACATGGCTGCTTCTGTTGCTGCATAGACAGCTCCAAAGAGTTTATGGGATCTGAAGAAGAGGGAAAGAGAGATTTGAGTTGTTGAGTCAATGGAATTGGAAGATTTTCATTGTCACAATCCTCCAAATTTAAGGGGTGATGAGAGTTCAGAAAAAGCCGGTCATTAGATTCAAGAAGTGGAAAAGATCTTCGAAATGATTAATTATGATGTAGAGGTGAAGGTCAACTATGCCACGTATATGCTACTAGGGGATAGAGGTGGACATCGGGCAATTATGGACGATTTCGTGCCAAAAGTGTGAAATCGGTCCAATCCACGGGTGGAATTTAGTGGCCAAATTGCGACCATTTTTTAAATCGGGCACGTCGGGTTCGGTTATGTGTGGGTGGGTAAAAACGGGTTGGATTTTATTTGTAGTTTTTGCTTTGTTTTTTTTTTAAAAAAAAAATTTGTGACTCCTTTTTTTGCTTTTTTTAAAAAATATGGTCTTATATAATTTATTATATATAATACAGCTATGGCCCATTAAAAAAAACTGGTCCAACCTGTCAATCATACATCACACTTGTATTATATCTTCAATTTTTCTAAATACAACTATGACCCATTATAAAAATTGGCCTAACCTGCCAATCATACATCACACTTGTATTATATCTTCAATTTTTCTAAATACAACTATGACCCATTATAAAAACTGGCACAACCTGCCAATCATACATCACACTTGTTTTGTTGTTTCAATCAAAGTTTTGTTGTATCATTATTCTCAAACACATAGCATTTGCAATTAGCCACATAAAGTTTAAGGCTAATATTAAATCATAAATTCATAAGCAACATAAGTCACAGTCACATGACAACACAACGAATACAAATTACATCCTCAAGTATAAATTACATCGTGATCAACTTAATTAAAATTTGACATTAATCAAAGGAAGACAATATTGCTGCATCATGAGGATTTACTGGTAATTTCAGTAGCATGAATATTTTTTCTTCTGCACACATAAAAAACAAATCAGAAGGAAAAAAAAGTTATATAACAAAATAATATCGGTGTTCAAATTAGACAGAGACAATGTCAAATTCATAACATAATAACATCAAAGTTAAAATTAAAAAAAATAAAAAATAAAAAAAGAACAAATGAAAGTTGTAAAACAAAATAACATCAATGTTCCAATTAGAAAGAATTGGTAACAATTATAGAACAGATTAAAGAATCAGCATTTCTATCAACGTGACTAGGTTATTTTGTTATACTATATATATACCTGCACAAGGTCCCTATAATTCGTTCGGCATAAATGATCCCTCGCCAAGATCAATACATTATCAACGTTTATATTCTTGGCATTCTACCACAACGAATTTTTACTTATTAACAAGTTCAAAATGATAAATTTTACTGATAGAAAATATGGATGAATGTTGTATATGAACAAAAAAAAAACCTTTACACACCTCAAATACTCAGGTTAATTGCCTCTTCTTTCTAGTTAGATGAACAAAAAGAAAACCTTTACACCCTTACTTATTAACAAGTTCAAATGACAATATTTGCAGTTCCTTGAAACCACTTCTTTCCAACTTCTCCTAGTGTTTGTGTCGCTGCCATAACCTACTTGGCATATAGATTGACTTTAATTAGCCATCATGAATAAAAAAATTGGTCAACAAGAATATCCTCCAATGGATTGTATTTCACTATCAATCACAACATCCAACCAAGAAAGAGCTTCTTAAAAGTATATATTTAATGAATATTTATATTCATTGAAATCAATTATAATAAATTAAAACTAAATGAAGCTCCACTTACCCACAAAGCGTTCTTGATCCAAAAAGATATGGCCGACTTGTCCCAAAATCCAGAATTATCTCTTGAAAAATATTGGAGGGCTGCTTGGTTGTGCTATGACCAATGATGAGTCTTGTGGGACACCAAAAAATAAAATAAAAAGGCAGCCTATAGTAAATAAAAAATTGAACATAATTGAAACAATAAAACTAAACATAATTAAAAACAGAACATAATTAGGGAAAGATAATCATAAATTGGACCTTCAACAATTTAAACACAGTCTGAAGGTTGTGACTGAGAGGAAGGTAGTGGGTCACTTTCAGCTGAGCTTCCATTTAAATCTACGATACATTAAAAATGAGTGAATTATCATGTTAAACACATAAATATTATATATAAAAATGAATACAATTTTTTTTTATTTTAAAAAAAAAGCAACGCACCTACCTGTACTTCCTCTAAAATCTCATACCCTTCATCAAATTAAATATGAAGTCTTTAAAATGGTAAAAAGACATATTCAACCAATTTTTGGTGCATATTAGAGCCTCTGCAATATCTGGGTTTAGGGAGCTTCTATATATCTCTAAATCCTACCCTCGGTGCTGAAAGCACTCTTAGAAGCCATAGTAGAAACTGGTGTAGGCATAATATCTCTTACCATTCTAGACAAAATTGGATACCGACAAGCATTGTGTTTCCAACACATTAAAATCTCAAACTTTTCTACAATTTCTATACACTTCTCATTAGTGTACCTCTCAAGTTCATTTTCAACATCAATTGAATCCTTTTTCTTTAAATGTTTTTTAAAACCATTTTCCCATTGTAAGTGTGCGCTTTTGGGACCAACAATAGTTGTTTCACAAACGGAACCAATTGCAACAACACTAGAAGATGAAGTCTTAGGTGTTTTTTAATTGGTTTATCACCATACATATCATTGAAGCACCACTCCACATACCTTAACTTGTATCGGGGATCTAAAATAACACCAATGTAAAAGAGCTAATTTATGTTAGATTTATTGCCCCAGTACTTGGTGTACTTTGCCAATATTTGCTTGCCCATTGATGCTAAATAAGTGTTAAGGTCCATCAATGAACGTTTAAGTTCAATCAAGATGGAAGCTAATTGGGGAAAAGTCATATCCAAACTTGTTTGTTGTGAGGTTGAAAAAACTTTTGTTGCATCATTAAAATACATCAAAAACTGAACAAAACACTTCTCATTTTCCCAATCATTATCAGTGGTGGAGAAGCTTCTACAAAGTATTGCCTATAACTTGCATCTTCATCTTCAAGCTTATCAAAGGCTGTTTTAAATTTTGCAGTTGCTTCCAACATCAAATATATTCCTTTAACTTTGCAGTCCTCAGTGGTGAAGATCTTACAAACTTCCAAGTAGTTCGAATGGAAGAAATTGAAGAGTCAAAGTCTTTCAATCCTTTAGTCTCCACCAAGTTGAGTATGTGAGCACAACACCTCATATGAAAAAAAAAAAACCATTCAACAATAGCCTATTCATGTTTTTCCATCTTTTTCTTCAATAATCCTACTGCGGCATCATTTGATGATGCATTATCAATTGTGATAGTAGACACATTTCTAAGTCCCCTTTCCCTCAATACCTCATCAAGCTTCATAGCCACTGTCTCACCTCTATGATTTGGAACCACACAAAAGCTAATGATTCTTTTTGGTAATTCCATTCATTATCAATAAAGTGGGTCGTGAGAGTCAAATAATTAAGATTTTGAATAAAAGTCCAACAATATATAGTAACAACCACCCTACTACAATCAGATTTAAAGAACTCTTTCAACCTAATTTTTTCATCTAAATACAATTGGAAACAATCTCTTGCTATAGTACGTCTTGATGGTACGATAAATTAGGGCTGCAATTGATTACATAAGTACTTAAATCCCTCCCTTCAACTACTTTAAAGAGTTGCTCATCCAAAATGACAAAAACAACCAAAGCTTTTCTACATGCTTTATCATTAAATCTAGAGCTTGCTACAACAAAACTAGACCCCTCATGTAACACCCCAATATTTAACAGCGTGAGTGTATTTTTTTTTTTTCAAAACAAAATCAAAAAGACAAAGACATAAAGAAGAAAATACTTTTGGATAAATATTTAAGTCGTACACAACGACCACAATCAACAACATTTACAAGCAGCGGAAATAGTTTTTCAAACAAAAATCCAAAGTATTTAAACATCAAAATACACTGGGGCTATGAGACCTATCAAGCATAGCTCATACCCATGAGGTATTCTCGGTAGACACTTGTACAAAAGCACTGCCCTGAGAATTTTAACCTCCCCACTTCACATCAAAAAGTGGTACATGGAACCCATCAAAATAAAATGTCAAGCCGACAATATTGGTATAGGTACAGTCTTCCAAATTAAAATAAACACAACCCAAAAAGAAAGACATCTAGTACCTATACGTCAACCTAATCTGATCATTCTACAAAAAACTATCAATCCCGGATGATCTTCACGCGCTCCGCAAGATCCTCGACAAGATCCTCCTAACACTGATCTTCACGCGCTCAGCAAGATCCTCTTGGCACTGCTCCACAAAATGTAAAATCCTTATAAACATTATGTGCAAACGCTATATGACCCTACAACAACGCTGGTCAAAAAAGCGCTGTGAAAGGCTCCGTTATTTTTAAAATATATTTACAACAACACTTGTATTTAGTAAGTGCTGTAAAGAGTGCTATTAAATGACATTTTTGGCGTAGTGATTCCACATATAATATTGTTGACTTTTTACATTGTGAGAATCATACCAATCTCAGACGATTCACTAGAAGACATGTTGTTCCAGCATACTTAGATGACTACAAATGTTTATAAGACAAAATTCATAGTAGTTGGAACTTTGGACAAGCATAAAGCTAGATTGGTGATAAAAGGATATGCATAGCAAGTTCGCAAAGATTTTTTAAGCACATTATTACCAATGTCAAAGCTGAGCATAATGAGAGTACTGCTTACATCAGGAGCTTAACAAGGTTGGAAGTTGTTGCAATTAGATGTGAATAATGTATTCTTGAATGGAAAAATAGATGAAAAGGTATTAATGGAATTGCCACCAAATTATTCCGTTGTTGGCGAGATGAAGAATATGGCATGTAGACTTCATAAGTCATTGTATGGATTGCAACAGGCTTCGAGATAGTGTTTCAATGTTTTCCTCTATAATTTTGCAACATGAATTCACCAAAAGCATTGCAGTCTCCACCTTGTTTACTAAAGGTTCTGGTGTCACTTTTGTTATACTCTTAATCTATGTAGATGACATTATACTTGCAAGTCATATTCAGTCCATGCTCCAACATGTGGTGTATATGACCTCTAATTTGCAAAAGAATTATACAGAATGATATCTAATCTAACATGGATGCACAACGGTTTAATAAATTCAATTTTATTTCACACCAAATTGAATACGGTCCCTAGTTAACAATTCTAATGAATGTCAAACTATATGGATCATGGTAGATATGGAGAAATGCATTAGACAAGAATGATTATTATGGATGCTGATTTATATGCAATTATTATTAAGACAATTAATCAATATCCGAAACGAAATAATTGCAGAATGTAAACAAGATAAGGGAAAGAAAAGGTGTACGCAGGATTTTATACTGGTTCAGCCGTCTCGTGACGACCTACGTCCAGTCCCAAGATCCAACAAGATCTTAGCCTATCCAATAGAACTTCTTAGAATCAGTTTACAGATTATTACAGCGTGCCTCGCACCAATCTTAAACTATTCTCCCTGTTCTATCTTTTCCCTTCCCTGAATTCCCAAGTTTAAGTCCCATAAACTTGACCAAGAATTCAGTCAAGCGTCTTCTTGTTGACAACCCTCAACCCCGAAAATCGCCACCAGTCGCAGTTGGATTTTCTCAAAGTAATTTGTTACAAAAGAGTATTACAGAATATGAAACATATCAAATATGCAAATTTCTTGATCTTCCTTCTTCTCAAAGTAATCTTTCTCAAATCAGTCTTTTCCAATCCTCAATGATCACAAGTTGATTGTCCATGATTGAAAAAGGATGTTCAATTGATATTGATTGAGAAAGAGTTATCTCATGTGTTGTAGCTCTGAAAAAGAACTATCAAAGTTATTATCATTGGTTATGTCAATATGTTGTTTATTGTATATTGTATCATTATTATGAGAAGAAGGGTATGAAAGCAGTTTATATAGTTTCAGGAAAAACAACATATGAATCGATTTGGCCAATCAATTCATTAAGGTTATAAAGCACACTAATCGATTTATCATATCGATTTCGCGAATCTTGTTTTTCTTGAATCTTGAAACTGCACAACATAATCGATTTAACTAATCGATTCTTTTAAATGAGTTCTTCAGACTGGGATGAATGTTCATGTCTGAATCGATGTTCATAATCGACTTGGGATGTTTTGTTCAAGCAACTAGATAAAAACAATCGATGTATGTAATCGATTCAACCATTACAGTCGTCTCTGTTTCTAAAACTTTTTGTGCCAATCACTTTAGTCAATCGATTTCACTGGTTCCAGGGACACAGTGATTTTCACAAATCGATGTGCCTAACCGATTGTAAAATTAAGTCTGAAGCTCATTACAAACAGTTGATCCAATCAATCGATTTACCAAGTCGATTGATGCCAACTTTAATATAACAGAAGTAAGTAAGTAGATTGAGCTAATCGACTATGGATGTTCCAGACCAAGGTCATTTTGAAATATATTTTAGTAAGTCGATTTGCCTAATCGCTTTATTAACATTGGTTTGGTTCTGGAACATTCACATTCGATTTGGTCAATCGATGTAGACAAAACAGAACATAAAAAATGATTGAATAATCGATTTGCCAAATCAACTAGTTTGCAAGGTAAGCTACTGACTTGCGCATTTCAATTTTAATAAGTGTTCAAGTCGATTTTTCTAATCGATGTAAACCATCAGTTCAGTCTTGGTGAATTAAACAATCGATCTGCCTAATCGATTTGTGGCCAACTGGCTCTCTTACTTGCACAATTTATTTTCTGATAAGTGTACAAATCGATTTGCCTGATCGATTGATGGCATGTTTGAATTTTCATAAGTTGCGCAAATCAAGTGTGCCCATCGATTGATTAATCCCAGACTTTATAATATCATCCAACCCTTTTACAAAATCGATTTTACTAATCGATTGACTTGTGGATCTTCAAGGTTTTGTTGATTTCTTGAGTTCCAAGCAATGGTTTCAAGTTTGTCGGATTGAAATGATGTTCCTGAAATTTTCTCAATTCACACTGTTAGATTTATTTAAAAGTGTATGTTTGTCAATAACTTCAAAAACGAGCGAACATATGTCTAACAATTATCCATATGTCTAACACAACATACTCAACATACTTTAGAAATTCATTTCAAACTCAAAGTGCTAGGGGATCTAAAGTACTTTTTGGGATTATAAATTACAAAATCGTCATAGGGTATACACATATGTCAAAGAAAGTATATTATGCAGCTTCTTGAGGATACACGTTTCTTACTGACTCAAGGTCGTATATTTCTTTCTCGGTGAACAAGTTAAATTATTTTATGAATAAGCCCATCAACAAGCATCTTATGATTGTAGATCAAATCTTATAGTATCTTAGGACATCTCCAAGATTAGGAATTATGTTTTCTACAGTTCCATCACTCAAAGTTTCTAATATGTAGATGTAGATTGGGGGAGTTGCACTACCACTAGAAGGCTAGCAACATGATTTTGTGTCTTTCTTGGTGATTCCATAATATCTTAGAAATCTAAAAAGAAGCCAACAACGGCTAGATCTTCTGTAGAGTAAGAATATAGGTTGCAACCTTGACATCTGAAATACATCGGTTAAAATAATTGCTTATAGATTTTGACATACAAGTTTCCAAATGTAATAGTTTTTAGTCAGCTATACATCTTGCCTCAAATCCAACCACTCAGAAGAGATCAAAGCATATAGACATAGAATGACACTTTATTAGAGAGAATGTTATGATTTTTTCAACTTGATCCGTATCAGCATCCGTATCAGTATCTGTATCCGTATCAGTATTCGTATCAGTATCAGTATTAGTGTCAATGTCAGTGTCAGTATCTGTATCCGTATCCGTATCAGTATCAGTATCAGTATCAGTATCAGTATCAGTATCAGTATCAGTATCAGTATCAGTATCAGTATCAGTATCAGTATCAGTATCAGTATCAGTATCAGTATCAGTATCAGTATCAGTATCAGTATCAGTATCAGTATCAGTATCAGTATCAGTATCAGTATCAGTATCAGTATCAGTATCAGTATCAGTATCAGTATCCGTATCCGTATCAGTATCAGTATCCGTATCCGTATCAGTATCAGTATCAGTATCAGTATCAGTATCAGTATCAGTATCAGTATCAGTATCAGTATCAGTATCAGTATCAGTATCAGTATCAGTATCAGTATCAGTATCAGTATCAGTATCAGTATCAGTATCAGTATCAGTATCAGTATCAGTATCAGTATCAGTATCAGTATCAGTATCAGTATCAGTATCAGTATCAGTATCAGTATCAGTATCAGTATCAGTATCAGTATCAGTATCAGTATCAGTATCAGTATCAGTATCAGTATCAGTATCAGTATCAGTATTATTATTATTGAATTAATTGATACAATATATACAATTTGAAGTGTACATATAAATGTAGTAAACAAAATACAATTAATTCTCTATCAACTTAACAATAGAACGATGAAAGACTAATTAAAAAGTTAAACTAAGTATTATCTAATAATATTTAGTTTGTTTTAAGTTTGTATTTCGTGTGTATATTGAAATATAGTCAGTATCGTATGTTAAATAAGGGGTTTTTATAACCTATCATTAAATTCAACTTTCTCTCAACCTTACAATAAAACTTGTCAACATTTGGTTGAATTGGTGATGTCAAAAACCACATATATTTGCTATGAACAAATACCAATAAATATTTTTTTCGTAAATGAATGAGTTTAAAAATGGTATATATTGCATTAATTTTTATTGTCTAGATAAAATAGTAAAGAAATTCGCTCATAATTGTGAGATATATAACAATATCGATATTTCTCAGTATAGGTCTTATAGATCTTACATTATATTATTTTTTTAGAAATTGGAGGTTAAGAGACACGTATAGCGAGCCTTAAGCCAAGATCGCAAGAACGCCTGTTTCCACTTATGAAATAATTCATTCCTATTTTGTTAAGTACCACCCTCGTATTCCCGTCGTTGTGCACCACGTGATTTTTTGCTCGTACTTTACACAAAATATAGTCTCCCTTGTTTACTTCGTGCACCGATTCTCTTCTATCGTACGTAAACACTGTAATGTATATAATTAATTTCAACATATTATTATTTCACATTATGTAAGAAAACACAAACATCATTCATGAATGAAATTATGTACCAATAGTATCGCCTATTAGGAAGTTGTGACTAGAGGCCCATCGGGTTAGTATATCATGGGTGGGAGTAGGGGCCCTTCGTACTTTAAGAGATCGCCCTCGTGGTCCAACAAAAACCTTCCAGCTCCAATTTACACTGTCACCAACCACATATTCTGTTGATTCCGAACACGATAATAGAACCCACATTGATAAAATCAGAGTGAACCATTTTGGACAGTAATAATTACCCATTACTATTATTAATTGCTTAATTCCTCTCTTTCAAACTCCCCACCGGATTCTGAGAGATTAAATAGGGTTCATTAAAACAATCCAAGCCCCTTCATGATTTCCAAGTAACATCCTTGCCAACGTGAGTTTTAAACAAATTGCACCTTTTCGTAATAAAATAATGCGGTATAATGCTATATATGAACTTCATTTTTACTATTTTTTTTTTTGATAATAATTATGATTCGTAGAGTTAATTTAAAATGTAGTGTTGCTGTTTAGTTATTATAGCTGTTCATTTTGTGAGAGGTAAAATGTTTATTCGGTACATAGTAGAGGCAGGATGTCACTTTATCTGCAATGCATACAACACTTCATGTGTTTTTGCTAGAGCATAAATATATATGATCGTGTGAATTTAAAAATTTGTTGAAGTCTTACGTTAGAAATAAATGTTTTTTTGTAAATTTAAGTAGAAAGAAACTTATTTTAAAATTCAAGTCTCACATTGAAAATAAATATTTTTTTGTAAATTCAAATGGAAAGAAACATGTTTTTTAGATTCAAGTCTCACATTGGAAATAATTTTTTTGAAATCCCACATTAAAAAATTCTCATATTTTGAGTAGTTTTCAACTATGTAAACATTAAAGTCCTACATTGGATATTTAAGTTTGCTTCCATCACTGTATAATGAGTTTCAAACTATTGTGCAAAGTACAACAAAGTTGGATGCATTTTGCAATTTTCTATTTTCTCCCTTTTATATTCTGCTCACCTATTTTTTGAGCTACTTCTCCCCTTTATTTTTTAGTGGAGTGGTTGTTATGCCGTAGTCCCTTTGGTTTTTAGAGCGGTTGTTATACCATAGTTCCTTTGTGTTTTAGAGCGGTTTGGAATTGTAAGCCTATCGGTTTCTAGAGTGGTTATGTTGTCGTAGTTATGAGTGGTCGTAGTACCATATTGTGAATGATTTTAATCGTCATATTGATAATGACTTTAATCATCATATTGAGGGTGTAATTCTAGAATGATTTTCTACGGTGCAGTGGAACTACGATACAGTGAATCTGAGCTATTTTATCCTGGGGACTAATCTGGGTTGTTTCATCCTAGGGACTTCGTGGCTGATAGTCTGCCTTGTACAATTTGGGTAGTGCCGCGAAACATCTTAAAGGCAGGGACCTAGTCTGCGACTCAACCCAATAATATATTCGGTAGCATAAATTGTGATTTTTAAATAATTTTTGAAACTCAAAAATAACAATTTTAAGACGTTTATTTCTTCCATGTCAACTGAAGAGATTACAAGATTTGGTTTCGTTGCCTCTGATTTCAATAAACTGTTTCAGTTTGAAACAAATAGAAAATGATAAGAAAGTTAGAGAATTAAACCATAGGAGAATAATGATAAGAATTATATTCTTAATAGAGTTGTTGATGATGTGTACAAGCATTACAGTTCTAGTAATATTACTAGATATATTTGACATGCTATGAATAAGTATGTAGTGAGTTGCTACCCAGAGTATCAGATGATCGATGGAGGCACACTTCCGTAAAATTTAGAAGATAACTCATAAGATCATCTATTAAGATACATCACTCGTGGCATATTTAAATTAAATGTTGAAATTTAATGTCTTTATATGTTTGAATATTGAAATCAATAAAATGTCTCTTTTTGCTTATATGTTGTGTGATTTTATTTTTTGACATGTTATACTATGTGATGTGAACACATTTGATTTCAAAATTAAGTAACTTAGGTTTAATTCCAAAGTTATTGTTCAATGATTTTGAAAAGTGTAATTTTTATAGTCAAGCTAAAATAACAAAGAGTTCACATATATTTGTAGTTAGAGAATCATGTTCAGGATCTTTGTAACTAAAATTGAAAA
Organism: Cicer bijugum; assembly: GCA_037974875.1. Classification (NCBI taxonomy): domain Eukaryota; kingdom Viridiplantae; phylum Streptophyta; class Magnoliopsida; order Fabales; family Fabaceae; genus Cicer; species Cicer bijugum. The sequence goes on along the minus strand of JBBPBT010001288.1, from coordinate 21,053 downwards.
TTAATTTAGTAGAAAGATTAAAAGGTTTTAAGTATGATTCTAGTTTGTTTAAATAAGTTTTATAAATTGCCTGAAATTATACATGGAACAATACCACCATAATTGTTTGAAGTGAATGGTAAAGTTGAAAAAAAAAAAGGAATAAAACTCTTACTGAATTAGTTGTAGCTAGTATGCTTAGTGTTGCATCCCATTGGTGTGCGGAAAATAAATTTCTCATTTCCTATGTTTTGAATAGAGTTCCTAAATCTAAAAACAAAACATCTCTTGATGATATAGTGAAGAAAAGACAACCAAAATTATCTTACTTTCAAACTTAGGACTATCTGGCTTATGTCAGAATCCACGATCCCAATCGAATTAAACTCTTTAGTAGAGCCTATGAATGTGTGTTCATTGGGTATGCAATAAAGAACAAAGCATATAGGTTTTATGACCTAAATGCAAAAGTGATCATAGAGTCAAATGGTGTTAACATCTATGAAAAAAATTCCCTTTCAAATGGAGAAATAGTGGGGGCAGCGAATCAAGTCACGTTCTTGTAACTAGAAGCAGCAAACCAGGCAAAACACAAACTCAAAGAAGTAAGAGAGTCATAGTTGCTAAAAATTATGAACCCGAATTTGCGGGCTACACTTTAGAAAAGAATCTTGTAAATCTCTAAGAAGCTTTGTCATCTTTGGATGTAGATTTATTGCAAGAAGCAATAAACAATTAAATGAATTCTTTAGAGTCTAGCAGGACCTAACATTTAGTAGACTTGTTTTCTGGTTGAAAACCAATAGGTTGTAAATGTATCTTGAAAAAGAAACTAAAACTCGATGGAACTGTTGATAAATACAAAGCACATCTTGTAGTCAAAGGTTTGAGACAAAAAGAAAATATAGATTCTTTCAACACCTTTTCACTAGTCACTAGGATAACATCCATTAGGATACTCATATCATTTGCAGCTATTCATAACCTGGTGATACACCAAATGAATGTTAAAACAACTTTTTTCAAAACGTGATTCAAAAGAAGAAATCTATTTGGAACAACCTGAAGGTTTTGTAATTCAAGGACAAGAATACAAGCTAGATAAATCATTGTATAATCTTAAACAAACTCCTAATAAATGGCATGAAAAGTTTGATAACTTGATTATATTGAATGGGTTTAAAGTGAATGAAAGTGACAAATGTATTTACTACAAATCTGAAAATGACATTTGCACTATCATATATCTCTATGTAGACGACTTACTCATATTTGATTCAAACATTCATGCTATAAATATTGTGAAATCATTGTTGTGTAACAACTTTGATATGAAAGACCTCGGAGAAACGAATGTAATCTTGAAATTAAGATTACTGTTGACACCTAATTTTGTCTGCTATTTTATGATTTTTAATAAATATATCAAAAAAATTTAAAATAATAATAATAATGATGAAAATAATAATAAAAATAAATAGTTAGACTTTCAAATTTTAGAAAATCATGGATGTGTTTGATTTCTATTTGACTCTGATTCTTTTTCAGAAATTTTTACTATTTTCTAAAATATATAAAATAAAATAAAAATAAACAAACAAATGTATTTAATTGAATTGGATTGATGGTAATAAAAATCATTATAATGGTCATCATTTGAATAAAAAGAAACCGAAAAGAAATGAATCAGTATAATAGTGATCAATTGAATAGAAAAGAAACCGAAGAAATGAATCAATGGTAATAAGAATCATTATAATTGTTGCCGATTAAATGAAAAGAAAACGAAAATATACAGATTAATGGTAATCAATTGACAATTATTCTCTTGTCTTTTGTAATCTACACCAAAAAAATCTATAAATAGTCTATCACAAGAGGACAAAGAGGGACACAATTCAAAACACAATTTGAGAGCACAGAAAAAATAGAGAGATTAATAGGGAAAAGAGGAGAAGATAATCTGATTTTGAAAAAATCAGTCTAGCAAAAAAACAATTCAGCAGTAAGGTATCACTTTCTTATTGTTTTCTCTAATTTTCTGCTTATTAGTCTTTGTATTGCATCCTTTTAAAATTTATTCTATTTTTTTTTGTTTATAAAAATATAAACTCATATGCTAACTTTTCATTTTTTATTAAAGTTTTTTAATCCTAAAATTGTTTTCTTTGCAACACAAAATAATAAAAAAAATATAACTAATTGATGTTTATAGACCAAGAAAATAAATTTCACGCTATTGTAGTATAATAGAAAATTCATATTATGTCTTTATCAAATAACTAAAAAAATCATAAAACGGATAAATGGTTTTTCACTTAGGATTAGAATTAATGGTCATTGTTGTCGGAAGAACTTCATCCCCGCTCGCCGCACCATATCACTCACCCCCAATCATTGATGGCCTTTGTATCACGACATATCCGACTACCTACAAGCAAATCCTTTAACAGGTTGTTTCACTGCGTGTTCATCTATCTCGTTCACATACCGCCACGTTACGTTGTTTTTTCTAAAAAAAATCAATTTTTTTTTCTTTACTTTAAAACAAAAATAGAAGATATAATTCATGAACAAATGTTATTATTATTATTATTAATATTATTATTATTGTTATTATTATTATTATGTTTTTATTTTTATTTTTTGATATGTATATAAATAAAAAATAATAATAAAAATAATAATATAATTGGTCAACACATAAATATTTTTCACCCAAGAACCACGTGTGCTTTGATTTTCCTATTGCACATGGGGATACGTAGAAGCAAGGTCTTCCCCTTGGCAAACCAAATTAATAAAAATATATTTTAACTTCTTTTATTAATGTAAATAATTTAATTTCTCTTTTTTTTAATGCTTTTGGGGGGGTAAAAATAAAGAAATAAAGAAATAGTTTGTAGGGTAATCATTTTAACGGATGTTGTCGGGTGGTAATACTTCCCTAATTATAAACGACTCCCGAATCCAAATTTTTGGTTCAAAAAATCATTATTTTAGGTTTTATACAATTTTTCCTTTAGTAAAAATAAAATTGGTGGCGACTCCTTTTTCACGGACAAACCAAACGCGACAATTACTAGGTCAGAAAATGGAATTTCTTTGGATCCATCTCACTATGTTGAAACAATCCTAAAGAAATAGAAATACTTTGACCATAAACCTGCTTACACACCATATGATTTAAGTGTGAAACTTTTCAACACTAGTGAAGGTGTTAGACAAACTGAATATGTGAGCATCACTGGCAACCTCAGATATGCCACTGATTGTACTAGACCTGACATTGCTTATGTCGTGGGACTGTTGTGCAGGTTTATCAGTAGACCTAGTATGGAGTATTGGCACGCTGTCGAAAGAGCCATGAGATTTCTAAAAAGAACCACGAGTCTCGAATTACATTATCCAAGATTTCCTACAGTCCTTGAAGGATACAATGATGTTGATTGGAATATCTTATCAAATGATTCCAAAACAACCATTATATTTTAGAAATCAAAGAACATATGATATTGGTTGAGTCCACTATGGAGTCTGAAATACTAGCTACTACTAGTGAAGAAGCGAGCTAGTTGAGATGCTTGCTAGTTGAGATCCTTGAATGGGAAAAACCTATGACATATGTGTTGACCCATTGGGATAGTATCGTGGCCATTGCGAAGATTGAGAATCGTTATTACAACGATAAGAGACGAAAAATTCATCGTAAGTACAACACTGTTAGAGAGTTACTTTCTAAAAGAGTTGTTATAGTGAATCATGTATGCACTGATGAGAATTTAGAAAATCCATTGACGAAAGATTTAGCTAGAGAGAAAGTCATAAATACATCCAAAAGGATGTGACTAATGCCTATAGAGTCACTCATGACGGTAACCCGACCTATTAGACTGAAGATCCAAGAATTAGGTTCAATAGGTAATGACAAGTCATGAAGTGATATGAGATGAACATGCTATTATAAATCAGAGAAGCATGATTTCTGAAGCGATGATAGGATGAGGTAATAGAAACTCTTATTTAGATCTATATTCTATGTGGAGGGAGTACCTAGCTAAAGAGTACTCTTGGTAGATTCACCTATGTGAATGTGAAAGTGGGGTCGTTTCCTATGTGAATGTGGAAGTGGGGCCGCTTCCTATTGGATACACATGCAGGGCCATTAAATGCACGGGCTTTTGAGAATACACCCTACGAAAAGGTTGTGTGACTGTGATGTCAGAGATAGAGTTCAAGACTACGAGTCACTCTTGTTGAATATGAATCTTACTTACTATGCAAAGGTTCAAATCAAGAGACACCTTTGTTTATGCACGATCTTATATAAGCATTTGACGCTATTTCAGAAACATTTTTTAAATTCGAGTAGGGGATTGTTGGAACATAAGTATGTTATTATGTGAATTTAAAAATTTATTGAAGTCCCACATTGGAAAGAAATGTTTTTTGTAAATTTAAGTGGAAAGAAACTTGTTTTAAAATTCAAGTCCCACATTGAAAATAATTTTTTGAAATCCCACATTGGAAAACTCTCAAATTTTGAATAGTTTTCAACTGTGTAAACATTAAAGCCCCACATTGGATAGAAAACATATGTGAATTTGCTTTCATCACTATATAATGAGTTTCAAACTATTGTGAAAAGTACACCAAAGTTAGATGCATTTCCCAACTTTTTATTTTATCCCTTTTATATTATGTTCGCCTAATTTTTTAGCCACTTCTCCCCTTTCTTTATGTTCCTTCAATTTTTGAGCGGTTGTTATGTCGTAGTCCCTTCCGTTTTTGGAGAGTTTGTTATGTCGTAGTCCCCTCGGTTTTTACAGCAGTTGTTGTGTCATAGTCCCTACGGTTTTTACAATGGTTGGTATACCATGGTTCCTTTATTTTTTTAGAACGGTTGTTATGTCGTAGTCCCTTTTTTTTTTAAGAGCGGTTTGGTACCGTAGTCCTATCGGCTATAATCACTATATTGAGAGTATAATTCTAGAATAGTTTTCTACGATGCAGTGCAACTCCGATACAGTGAATCTGGATGTTTTATTCTGAGGACTCTGTGGTTCATAGTCTGCCTTGCACAATTTGGTAAATGCCACGAAACGTCTTAAAAAGAGCAACCTAGTCCGTGACTCAACACAGTAATATCTTCTGTGGCATAAATTGTGATTTTTAAATAGTTTTTGAAACTCAAAAGTAACAATTTCTGACTTCTAACTTCGTCTATGTGAATCATAGCAATTGTAAAATGACGATATTGTCATTCATTTTTTTTCTTCTCATATGTAGAAACCACATAGACATGTTGTTTGATTCCTCCAAATTAGCATACAATTAAGGCTAATGTTGATGGTTGTACCTTCAATGATATTTGTCGAGCTTGTTTAGGTGGAATTCTCAAAAATGAAAATTGAGAATGGTTAATGGGTTTTTCAAGATTCATTGGTACTCATTTATTAGTTGAGCTCCTATGTATCATGGTCTTAGTTTAGCCCAAGAAAAAAATTATTTGAATATTGTTATAGAGTTGATTCCACGTCAACCTTAGCCTTGGTTATGAGAGTTTACAACCTCATCATCCTCTTCTTGCTCTGATCAACTGCATTAAGGAGTTCATTGAGATGAATTTTTCTTTTGTTTAGAGAAGAAAATTAATGTGCAGATTGATTAGTACAATATGGATAATATATGCTTTATCAATTAAGATTGACATGAATAATTATTACTTTCATTCACTTCTAATGTGATTTCTTTTAAAAACAAAAATCTAATGTCACTACAAGAATTTTTTAAGTTTGCGACACTTGGCCAGCGACGGTTCTGAAATAACCACCCTCACCTTTAAATTGCGACGGTTTTTGAGGCGGTTTTCGTCAACCGCCGCCACCATACTACACCATATAGAGCACATGAGTTGCGTTTTTCAATCTCACCACCAGTTTGCGACGGTTCCTGGGGCGGTTTTAATCAACCGTCGTCGTCGTTTAGGGCATAAACGTGTTTTATTTTTCCAGATTTTGTAAGTTCATTCCTCACTCTCTCTCGTGTATTCCTTTCTTAGCCCCCACACACATCCTTTCACAGCCCTAAAATTTCTGAAAACCCCCAAATCTGTCAACCCTAAAACTTCTGAAGGAAACGAAATCGAAGACAAACGAAATCGAAGAGAAACGAAATCTACTCTGTAAAAGAAGGTGATTTATCATCTTGGAAACAAAATCAACTCTTGCAAAGGTGATCATTTAGTTCCATTTATCATCTTAGGAATTTTTTTACAATTGTTATCCACTACTACAATGTAGTTAGTAAGTTATTGCAGGCTTAATTCGGTTCTGAGTTGTGTGTATCGCTTAATCACTTTTTTTTTCCTTAAATTTTTCAGTTTCTTTGTTGTTCATTTCATTGTTTATTAAATTATAGATTTTTTAGCTTTTTCTGGTTGGAACCTTTCTGGGGTTTAGCATCTTTATTTTTTTTTTAATGATTTTTTGTATTTTCTTTTATGTGTATTTGTGCTATTGGTTGAGTTTATGACGTTTTGTTTATGAGGTGTTTGTTTTATTGTATAGTTGTTGAAAGCTTTTTAAGAATCTCATAACTTTTAAGACTATTTTTTGCACTTCAGACTGAACTTGTTATTAAGTCTTTTTTGTCAGTCACCTTGTTTTGGAAATTGGGGTTATAGAAAGTTACAATTTTTCCTTCTAGTTTTCCATTGACAATTGGAAATCAATTATTTCAGAGGGTATTTTATTTTATTTTTATTTTCATTTTTATTTTGAATTTGAATTTCAGTTGATTAAAAAAAAGGAATGAGGGGTGAGAGAAATAGGAAGCTACATTTAAGCAAGATCTATTCATTCACATGTTGCAAAGCAACTTCAGTTGATGGAGATCATGCACAGATTGGTCGTAAAGGCTATTCAAGAGTGGTGTTATGCAATGAAACAGATAATAGTGTGGAGGAAATCGGGAGTAGTAGGAACTATTATGAGTATGCAGATAATAGTGTGAGATCTACAAAATATATTGCTGCTACTTTCCTTCCAAAATCACTTTTTGAACAGTTTAGGAGAGTTGCTAATTTCTATTTTTTGGTTACTGGTGTTTTGGCTTTCACAAAACTTGCTCCTTATAGTGCTGGTAGTGTTATTCTTCCTCTTGTTGTTGTTATTGGAGCTACTATTGTCAAAGAAGGTATTGAAGATTGGCGTAGGAAAAAGAAGGTACTATATTCTAACTACCAACACTTTCTGTTGTGGATTTAATTTTATATAGTTATGTATTTTTATTTTTTTGGAACCTTTTTTCTACCCTACAGCACAACTGTGTAGATTCCTATGAATCACACTATTTTACATACATTTAAATTATGTTTTAACTTAGAGTGTATATAGAAAATAAAGGAAGATGAAGTATTTAATAATATCAGTTATTATATTATAATTGAAAAATTTGTGGTCTTTTTACAAGGCCATCCATGAAGTACTTTACCAAAAGGATAAAGTGTGGCTAGCAGCTTATGGAATATTGTTGCTTTTCTGTTTAGGTTCTTGGTTTTGTTTGGAAAGGATGAAGTTTAATTACTTAGTTGTTTGTTCAAATGATTCCAGTTTATGGTAAAATATTTGAATCTGCTAAATTGTAGCATCACTTTATAGGGTAAAATGTCAGTGATTTTGTTGTATTATATGAAAATGTAAATTGTTATTTTTAATCAATGGTTAGTAACACATGAGTCATATTTTCTAAGTGTGCCTGCATATGTCTCGTACGAGGCTGAATCTCCGGATGAAGCAGCATTTGTTATTGCTGCAAGAGAACTTGGTTTTGAATTCTATAGAAGGGCTCGACTAGTATGTCGACATTCGAGTTGGATCCAGTTTCGGGAAAGAAAGTTGAAAGGTCAGTTTTTTCAATTGCTTAGAAATTTATTGCTGCTGCTACATGTTTCCCTGCACCAATAATGTTAAATAGCGGTGCTATAGTTTAGCAGAATTTGAACAAATCACTATTGTTTCAGGATACCCTATTTAATACAAAATATTGTTGAGATTGGTTTGTTTGAGAATGGTTTGTTTGCTTTTAAAAATAATTTTCAGATTGATTTGTTTGCATTTAAAACTAGTTTACAGATTGATTTGTTTGCATTTAAAACTAGTTACAATTGGTTTGTTTCCAGATTGGTTTGTTTGAAGTAAAGAAGTTGGTTTGTTATCATTTAAAACTAGTTTTCAGATTGGTTTGTTGATGATTGGTTTATTGATTGAATTAGTTTCCAGTGACAGTGCTTCTTCGTGCCTCTCTCCAGTGACGGCGCTGCTTTCAGCATCTCTCTGGTGACGGTGCAGCGCAACACTTCTCCATCGACGACACAATATAACCCAATAGGTAAGATAATTTTACTAAGTTATATAGAGATTGGTTTGTTGCTTACTAAGTTATATAGATATTGGTTTGGTCTAAAATATAAGTAGATTAGTGATTGGTTTGTTTGCTTTTAAAAATAATTTCCAGATTGATTTGTTTGCTGCAAATGGATAAACTGAAGTATATAAGTTGAAAGGTTTGTTGCTTGGCTGTTTCCATCAATAATCTAAATCGTTTTGAAAGTGTTATCTGAAGAAAGTGATTCTTGTTAAGTGTTTTATACCCAGAAAGATCATAGTATTTTTTATCTACTTTTGTATATTCCTTGACATACATGTTTTATGACCTACTTGTTTTTTCATATGATTGTGGCTGGTTTGGTTGTTCTGAGGTTCTATACTGTTAAACCATTATCCAACTTCTCAATTTTATTTTTCTCTAATGCTCTTATTATTGATTATGGCATCCATTTCTTAGTTTTTTTTGTTCACATGTCTGTCCTTTCTCTGCACTAACATGTTTTAAATTTATTGAACTTGATATTCAGGCTCTTAGCATTAATGAGTTTTTGAAGCTTGCTGATGGAGAGAAGTACTACAACCCAGGTGGTCGTGGTGGACGCGGTGGACGTGGTTCAAGGGGCGGAGGATTTGGTGGAAATGCATACAACAATGTCCCAGCTCCATCTATCGAGGATCCCGGGCACCAACCTTATGATCGTGGAACATCATTAGGGACTAATTAGATATTTGGATGAACTTCTAAGTTTGATGGAGTTGTTTTGTATTTTTAGCTACTCCACTAATGTTTTGAATATTTAAACTACTTTATTTATTGTTTTAGTTAACTTCAATGTATGCATTGGTGTTATTTCTTTTGAAAAAATTATATATTTTGGAATAGTTATTAATTATGTATTTAAATTATGTGGATGGTATTTATGAATATTTCTTATTTTAATTGATTAAAAATAGGAAAAAATTGTATCATATTTTTTTTTAATTATTAGGTTTGCGACGGTTTAAACTGCCTCAAAATAAATATAGCGACAGTTGATAATTGTCGTTATTGTTCAGAAATAAATAAATTTGAGTGTCTTTTAGCGACGGTTCTAACTGTCGCAAACTGTATTTAGAGGCGGTTAGGAATCGTGGATTGAATTTGATAATATGTTTGAGTTTGTTTTGTGTGGAATTTGAAAACCATTAAGTTAAATGAGTATTAAGAATATGGAATCTCTTAATGTCTTGTTTACTTAATGTGTGTTTGGAAAAATCGTTTAAGTTAATTGGGTGTTAAGAATGGGGAATCTCTTAATGTCTTGGTTACTTAATGTCATTTTGAAAATCGTTTAAGTTAACTGGGCGTTAAGAATGGGGAATCTCTTAATGTCATGGTTACTTAATGTTGTTTTGAAAACTATTAAGTTAAATGAGTATTAAGAATGGGGAATCTCTTAATGTCTTGTTTACTTAATGTGCGTTTGTGAAAATCGTTTTAAGTTAACTGAGTATTAAGAATGGGGAATCTCTTAATGACTTGGTTACTTAATGTTGTTTTAGAAATCGTTTAAGTTAAAAGAATATTAAGAATGAGGAATCTCTTAATATGTCTATTTACTTAATGTTTGGCGTGAAAATCGTTTAAGTTAAATGAGTATTAAAAATCGGGAATCTTTTAATATCTGCATTTACTTAACGATTGTTCTGGATGGAGTCAGTGTATGCTCATGCATTTCATTTTGGTAAATTGTGTTGACCCGTGATAGGTGGCACCTCGGTAAACAGTACTGACCCGTGATAGGTGGTACGTTTAGGATTTACTTTTTGGTAAGTTGTGCTGACCCGTGATAGGTGACACCTCGGTAAATAGTACTTTGACCTGTGATAGGCGGTACATTTACGACTTACGCTTTTTCTTTTAGTAAATCGTGCTGACCCGTGATAGGTGGCACCTCGGTAAACAGTATTGACCCGTGATAGGTGGTACGTTTACGATTTACGTTTTTTAGTAAATCGTGCTGACCCGTGATAGGTGGCACCTCGGTAATTGGTATTTTGGCCTGCGATAGGCGGTACAATTATGATTTACGGCCCTTCGAGGAGGGTTTTGGTTTGGAATTCCGAGTCCATGCATTTTGGCATACACGCATTGCATTAGGGTGCTTGGCACACGAGTCGTGTTTGTTTCTAGTTTATGATCGAGTGATTTGAACCTGAGATGTCATTGTAATTGTGTTGAAATTGCTAAGTGTTATGTATTGATTATTGTATGTAAGTGTGATGGATTGTAAAACTATTCTGAAACCCAATTTATCGTGGTAATTGTGTTGAAATTGCTAAGTACTATGTATTGATTATCGTGTGTAAGTGTGATGGATTGTAAAACTATTTCGAAACCCAATTTGTCGTGGTGTTTGTGTGGGAATTGCTAAGTGTTAAGATTTGGAGTTGTGTTTTGAATGTGATTGAGTTAGTTTATGTATTTTTGGAAGAATATACAGGGAAATCGATTTACCCAATCGATTTGGTAATATGTCTTTCAGAACCACTTAAGAAATCGATTTAGCAAATCGATTGGATTCATTACAGGAGCTCAACAAAATTGACGAAATCGATTTGGTAAATCGATTGGCTTCAATATAGGGGCTCAGTTTTTCATTAAATCGATTGGCCCAATCGATTGCCTTCAATACAGGGGCTCAGTTTTTCATTAAATCGATTTGCCCAATCGATTGGCTTCAATACAGGGGCTCAGTTTTTCATTAAATCGATTTGTCATATCAATTAATTTAAGCCCAGAGTTCAATTTTCACTAAAAACTTTCATGAAATCGATTTGCCCAGTCAATTGGCTTAGTAGAAAATCTTATTTTGAGTTAGATAATTGATTGCTCAATTGATTTATCAATGTTTTGGTCAGTTATGTATTACTTGATGGATTGAGAACTTTATTTTATTTTATTTACATTTGGCAAGCATTATACGAACTTTTCGCATATGGAAAATCCTTTTAAGGTGCATGCTTAGTTGAGAGGATATTTTGTGCATTTAAAAAACTTAAATGTTATGTGTTAATTGTTAATTTCGGTTGGTGACCCTTTACAACTATTGTGGAAATCTGGGCTTTGCCCTCAGATGAGAGCCATGATGATCCTACCAGTTTGTACCCTACGGATGAGAATGTAGATGGGAATGCTTGATTGGAGCTACGTTAGGAGGATCTTACGGGGCGCGTGGAGATCACTCAGAGTGTATAGTTTTTGGTAGAATGATCAGATTAGGTTGACATAGAGGGAACATATGTCTTTATTTTGGATTGCGTTTATTTTAAATTGGAAAATTGTATCTTTACTAATATTGTCAGCATGACAGTTTATTTTCGATGAGTTCCATGTACCATTTTTTTTTAGGTGTAAATACTTTGGATTCATATTCCGAAAAACTTTTCCGCTGCTTATAAATTGAATTGACTTAAATATTTATCCAAAGGTATTTCCTTATTTATTTCTCTGTTTTATTTTAATTTCTTTCGGAAAAAAAATACACCGTCGCTTTGAAAAACAGGGTGTTACAAGCTGCATTTACATAATGATTGTTGTGAAAAGAGTCAGAGTATGCTCATGCATTTCATAGCTAGTGGTGACCGTCATGGACCATATTGTCAGTGGTGACCGTGAAGGGCCACAATGTTAGTGGTGACCGTGAGGGGTCACAGTGTTAGTGGTGATTGTGATGGGCCACGAGGTTAAGTGGTGATCGTGATGGATATCATATTGAGTTTATTAAGTTTTAAAGATATCTATCTAAATGGATATCATATTGAGACAAGATGAAATAATGATAATTTATTCCAATTGTTCTCTTTTTCCATTTGCTTATTCTCTTCTTTTAATGTTGAAAATTTTGATTCATTAAAATGACAATCAACAAATTGAATTGTAAATAAATTTGTTGTTGTTGGTTCAAGATATTTTATAATAGAAGGAGATTCATATTCAACATATATTCTCAACCTTCTTTGAGGGTCCATCTTAGTGCGATGTGGTGGAACAATGGAAACATACAACGCACACTCAAAAATTCTTAGATGACAAAGTTAGGATCTTTACTGAAAATCAATTGTAAATGGGAAAAGTTGTGATAACTTGTTTGCGTGAGGAAAATTAGTGTTGCAGCATGCAAAGTTGCATGTCCCCAAGTGGAAATGGGAAGTTGCATCTCATGACAAATGGTCTTATAGTTAACTTTATACGCTTAATAAATATTTCTTTTAAGTTCATTTTGTGTATGAACATGTGCAATAGGATGTTGAATATAAAATTCCAATGTACATAAAATACTCATTAAATGTTTGAGATGAAAACTTGACAACATTATCAAGATGTATTCTCTTGATGAGATGATTAGAGAAGTGAGCTCTTATTCAAATAAATTCAACAAATAATCTCGTGAACGCCTTGTTGCGAGTTGAAAACAAACAAACATGTGAATATTTAGTTGGTCCATCAATTAAAACCATAAATTATCGAAATGGTCAACATGGTGGGTGTATTAGTCCACAAATATCATCATGCATGTGTTCCAAATAATGATCGATTCACTTCCAATATTTGTTGGTGATGGTTAAATTATAAATTTTTCTTAAAAGCGAGAAGCACATTAGAACTTATTCCATTGATGAATCTCATGCTTCTTCAATTGATGATAACATGAATTTTCAATTATTTTTCACATCATTATAGACTTGGGTTGAGTCAACCAATCATGCCAAACAAATTTTTTTATTATCATTTGTAAACTGTTATACGTGTTTTATCCAAATCATATTTTGTGATACACAAGTAATCTATACCTCATTCATTTCTTGTTTCAATTTGATATCCATTTAGAAGGATATCCTTGATACTAGTGCAATTAAACTTTATTAGATCGGTTCCTATGTACTTGTTAGATCGGTTTTTTGTTTGATCTAACATCAAACGTTGTAATAAATAATTAATTATTAAATCAGCTAAAATGATAGATGTAACAAGTCACATTGAAAAATGATTTATTATATAAGTTGAATTTGAACCAATATAACAAGTCAAATTCAAAAATAATTTTATTAGATCGGTTAAATTTGAACCAATATAACAAATCAAATTCAAAATTAATTTATTAGATCGATTAAATTTGAACCAATATAAGAAGTCAAATTTAAAATTGATTTATTACATCAGTTAAATTTGAACCAATATAACAAGTCATATTCAAAATTATTTATTTTATCGATGAGGCAATCAATTTAAATAATTAACTTTTTAATTTTTTTTTTCATAACTTTCACCCCTTACATATGCATCCGCACAATTTCGCATATTACCTTATTAACTAGAATTTCTCATTCAACCATAAAACACAAAATTTCATATGAAGCTTTACATTTAAAAATCAATGACAATGAGTCATAATTTTTTTACAAGATCAAAGTTATCAAATTTAGAGCTACATAATATTTACTAGTTAAAAAAAACATTATCTTCTATTAATAGTCTAAAGATACTAAAATGATACAAGTGCTTCAAGCATTTTCTATTAGTTCAAGAATCATGTTTGCACAACGTTGTCGGACATTCATCATTTTTTCATCTTCGAATGGTTTTGAGTCTCCAAATATCTAAATTATAAACATTGAAATAACAAAGTTATCTAAATCATGTGACCATGAAAATCTTAAGTAGTTAATTAATACTAACTTTGAAAAAATTTATCACATACCCGCATCCATGAATCAACAAGGCCACTAGATACAATGGTCAACATATGTATCATAATGTAGTAACCTCACTTATAACCTTTATGTTGTTTTTGGCACTAAAATATTATATGTAAATTATACTGAGTAAATATTATACTGAGTAATTGAAATTCTATATATATAATCTAAACAACTTAGAGTGGGAATGCTCCATGTGGGCTTATTCTTTCTTAATATTCGCAACTTATTATATTCACCCAAAGCTCTACAAAAAAAAAATTATTATATGCTTTAAAACACATATGCAAACTATTTAAATTAAAATACATTTATCAAAGTTTATTATATTTTCATATCGTATTTATTAAAAGTGAACACTTAACTTAATTTTTACAAGATCAAAGTTATCAAATTTAGAGCTACATAATATTTACTAGTTAAAAAAAACATTATCTTCTATTAATAGTCTAAAGATACTAAAATGATACAAGTGCTTCAAGCATTTTCTATTAGTTCAAGAATCATGTTTGCACAACGTTGTCGGACATTCATCATTTTTTCATCATGTTTGCACATCATTTTTTTGTTTGCACCACTGACCATTTTTTGTTAGAAGGGTCACTAGCATAAAACACTTGTTAGAAGGTTAAATGAGTTGCGATATCTTGTCATATTTATCAATCATCTATTAAACTGAATATAATTAATCATTTATTTGAATTTTGTCAACAATCCAAATTTTTGTCAAAATTTGTGTAAAAACAACATAACTCTAAAGCTAAGGTTAAGTGCATATAGGAAATTTTTTGGTAGCTGACAAACATGTACATCAATATGGCAATACCGTAGTTGTTACTACAAGATTATAGTAGAAAGAGTTGTACTTTTGTTACTCACATCCTTTTAAATCAAGAGTATACTTTTAAATCTATGAAATGGCATATGCAATGCCTTTTTTCCAATTAAATGACATATGTAATAGACAAAGTCCTAGATCTGCTAATTTTGTTAATGTAGATTTCAAAAGGATATTTGAGTGTTGAATATTATTGATCATATTTTTCAGGAAGGAATAGCTATTGGAAGAAGATTCGCAATGTTTAAAAACTACCATATTAATGGCAATAAAGAGATGATAGCTATTGGAACCATGAACATAGTTGGTTCTTTCACCTCTTGCTACCTCACTACAGGGTAAAGAAAACTACCAAGTATTAACAATATATATATATATATATATATATATATATATAATTCACTTCATCCACAAGAACAATTAATGTTACTTTTACTACATGATCAATTACTGACATTTGTGGTATAAAAATAATCATATTTTTAAGACCATTTTCGCGTTCGGCTGTGAACTATAATGCTAGATGCAAGACTGCAACATCCAACATTGTAATGTCAATTGCAGTCATGTTGACATTGTTGTTCTTGACACCTTTGTTCTATTACACTCCTCTTGTGGTACTAGCAGCTATAATTGTATCTGCAATGCTTGGCCTTATAGATTATGAAGCAGACATCCATCTGTGGAAGGTCGACAAATTCGATTTTTTTGGTATGCATTAATGCATATATTGGTGTTGTCTTTGGCAGTGTTGAAATTGGCTTAGTCATAGCAGTATGTATTAATGACCTCTTTGTTCTCCCATTTCTAAGTTTGATATACATGTTTGTGAAATTAATGTGTTTCCTAATGTATATTTAGGTTGCAATATATGTTCTTAGGATACTACTATTTATTGCAAGGCCAAGGAAATTTGTTTTAGGAAACCTTCCAAATTCTGCAATATACAGAAATGTTGAGCATTATCCAAATGCAAACCGTGTTCCTGGAATGCTAATTCTAAAGATTGATGCACCAATTTACTTTGTCAATGCAAGCTATTTAAGAGAAAGGTAAGCTACTTTATAATTTGGATTTTTTTTTTCTCTATCATGTAAACTTTTTGGCCTAGAATAATTGTGACACACAAGATAATTGTTATTATTGGTCATAGGATCACAAAGTGGATTGATGAAGAGGAAGATAGATTTAAAGCTATAGGAGAGACAAATTTACGGTATGTTATAATAGATATGAGTGGTGAGTAATGATCATTTGGAATATCTTAATTAATTAAGGATTTCAAACATAAGAGTATGAACACATTAAGCAACAACCAACATAAATCAGAAACTCAAATTGACAAATGTGTTTAAAAAATTATAGCCCTAGACTTATTATTAACAGAGACAATATTACAAACACATAGCATGCAGTTTTAAAGGATGGTTGAAAATTAGAGTAACTACTACTACTCAAATTTCTCCATCACTTTAATAGTTTTTTAAACATAATCACTTCTCAAATTTCACCATCACTTATGTACAAATTTCTCCATCAATTAAAGATTAATAATAAGTTTAATTAACAATGAAATAATTTTAGATTGTTGAGTAACATACAAGAATTATTAGAAAATTACCTGAGAAATCAACAAACACTTCTTGATAATTGACTCTTCTCGACGGAAATGCTCCTTGATAAATGGAAGAGGAAAACAAAGAAAACTTGTGGTTGGTGTTGGTTGGTGTTGAAGTAGAAAAATGTTGTGCCGGACCAACTCGTCGGCGGCGATGAAGGCTGAAAGTTGCGATACACGATTCACGTTTTCACTGAAATTTGAAGTTTAAAGGTGGAAGGATGAAAACGTTTTCACCGGTAAGATGCGCGTATTTAATTTGTGGCTGGGTTTGATGAAGAACGAATGTTGAACGATGAAAAATGGGTTTGAATTCACAAGTAATTAATTTGTGATTGGGTTTGCAGAAGAACAAAGTATGAAGGATGAAAAATGCGTGATTTCTAATTTTTTGGTTAATTTAAAGATACTAGTTTATCGGTCTAACAAAATATATTTAACAAAATTTATAATAATAATAAATTTGTCACCGTTTTTTTTTGTAATTTTTTTAATGTATTATTACAGTTCAATTAAAACAGATCTAACAAAATTTACTATAATAATAAATTTATCACAACTTTTTTTTTAAATACATATGTTATGTATGTTCGATCATTTCAATTAGAACCGATCTAATAAAATTTATTATAATAACAAATTTGTCACAGTTTTTTATTTTTTTATATAGTTTTATTTTTTTAATGTGTATGTTAGAAAAGTTCAATTAGAACATATCTAACAAAGTTTAATATAATAATAAATTTGTCACCGCCTTACTAATTACATTAGAAATATAACAACTGATCTAATATCGATGATTTAACAAGGTTAAAAAGCACTAGTGTGAAACTTAATAAATTTCTATGAGACTTTTATGAATTTAATGTATTCTAAATATGTAACTTTATTTCTCCACGTAACAAAACATTAGCACTTCCAAAACCTTGAATTATCTTTTTGGTGCTAGATATAATACTATCCTTGAGAAATGTGTGGGTAGTTACACTATCAATGAAACATATATCTCCATTGTTGATGCTAGAGCATCTCCAACGACACTCAAAATGAGTTTGTCCGCCACTTTGTAATTACTTAACATTTAGTTTTTTGTGGGTTCACCGTTGGAGTTGTGCCAAGGTGTCATCATGGTACTGTCATGAAGGAACGGTGCTTCACAATTTAATAATTAATAAAATTATAACCGCTATCTTTTATTAATTTATTAATAATAATATATTTATCATTTTTTATTAATTTATAACCGTTAACTTCTTTTTAATTTATTAAATAATAATAATTTTGTAACCATTAGCTTTTTTTAATTAATATACCATCGTTAGCCTTTCTTTTTTCCTTTAATTAAGATTGTTAACTCAATAATAGGAACAATTTGTTACTCATACTTTTTCTTCACAATTTTTGTTACAAAAGTTTATTTAAGTTTTTATTTACGGTACTTTTTTATTTAATATTTATTTTAAATTTTTATTTGGATTTTAATTTTTAATTAAAATAATGTATAATAATATTAATTAGAATATTTAAATTAATATTTTAAGCTATAATAAAATTAAATATAAATTAAATATTAATGTATAAATTAAAGTAATGGAATATAATATAATTTTTTAAAAGTTAAACCGTAAAAAATGAATGAGTTGATTTAAGGTGATGTGGCATAGTAGAACTTGAATCATGTTGAGTTCACCGTTAGAGTAATAAATTTGCGAATTGTTTCCAGATGATGTGGCACAATAGACCCATCTAAAGAACCCAACTTGAGTTCACCATTGGAGATGCTCTTACAATTAAGACGCATTAATTTACAGGTGCGATCATACCAGCACTAATGCACCGGATCTCATTAGAACTCCGCAGTTAAGCGTGCTTGGGCGAGAGTAGTACAAGGATGGGTGACCTCCTGGGGAGTCCTCATGTTGCACCTTTTTTAATTTTTATATGCGTTTCGGATTTAGTTACCGTTTTCGTAGTAAAAAAAGCCAGTTTTTCAGGCGTGATTTCCGTGTCGTTCTTTTTTATGTGTTGTTGGAAGTAAAAATAAGGTTATTTTTTCTTTAGAAAAGAAAAATCCATGCTCCGGATGGATGTCGATGTCGATTAGTCGGGTGCGTTTTTTTTGGTATTTTCTTTGGTGGAACGCATATATACAATTAAGACGCATTAATTTACAGGTGCGTTCATACCAGCTCTAATGCACCGGATCCCATCAGAACTCCGCAGATAAGCGTGCTTGGGCGAGAGTAGTACTAGGATGGGTGACCTCCTGGGAAGTCCTCGTGTTGCACCTTTTTTAATTTTTATATAAGTTTCGGATTTAGTTGCTGTTTTTGTAGTAACAAAAGCCAGTTTTTCAGGCGTGATTTCCTTGTCGTTCTTTTTTATGTGTTGTTGGAAATAAAAATAAGGTTATTTTTATCTTTAGAAAAGAAAAATCCGTGCACCGGATGAATGTCGATGTCGATTAGTCGGGGTGCATTTTTTTGGTATTCTCTTTGGTGGAACGCATATATACAATTAAGATGCATTAATTTACAGGTGCGATCATACCAGCACTAATGCATCGGATCCCATTAGAACTCCGCAGTTAAGCGTGCTTGGCCGAGAGTAGTACTAGGATGGGTGACCTCCTGAGAAGTCCTCGTGTTGCACCTTTTTTAATTTTTATATGCGTTTTGGATTTTGTTGCCGTTTTCGTAGTAAATAAAGCCAGTTTTTCAAGCGTGATTTCCGTGTCGTTCTTTTTTATGTGTTGTAGGAAGTAAAAATAAGGTTATTTTTTCTTTATAAAAGAAAAATTTATGCTTCGGATGGATGTCGATGTCGATTAGTCGGGGTGCGTTTTTTTTTGGTATTTTCTTTGGTGGAACGCATACACAATTAAGACGCATTAATTTACAGGTGCGATCTCACTAGCACTAATGCACCAGATCCCATCAGAACTCCGCAGTTAAGCATGCTTGGGCGAGAGTAGTACTAGGATGGATGACCTCTGTGGAAGTCCTCGTGTTGCACCTTTTTTAATTTTTATATGCGTTTCGGATTTTGTTGCTGTTTTCGTAATAAAAAAGCCTGTTTTCCAGGCGTGATTTCCGTGTCGTTCTTTTTTATGTGTTGTTGGAAGTAAAAATAAGGTTATTTTTTCTTTAGAAAAGAAAAATCCGTGCTTCGAATGGATGTCGATGTCGATTAGTCGGGGTGCATTTTTTTTTTGTATTTTCTTTGGTGGAGCGCATCTATACAATTAAGATGCATTAATTTACAGGTGCGTTCATACCAGCAATAATGCACCGGATCCCATCAGAACTCCGGAGATAAGCATGCTTGAGAGTTTTTAGTTGTAGATGTTTTGTTCACGTTCCAAGAGATGAGAGGTCTAAGCTTGATAGTAAATCCAAACAATGTATATTCGTCGGCTATGGTGATGAAGAATTTGGTTATAGATTGTGGGATCCGGTTGACAAGAAAATTATTAGAAGTCGAGATGTGATATTTCTTGAAGACCAGACTGTTGAAGATTTTGATAAAGCTGAAAAACAGAAACCAAATCTCAGAAGTTACATTGATGTTGCGCCTAAGCCTCCTACGGAAACTCTTGTTGATGGGGGAGATATACAGGTAGATGATGAGAATGTAACTGATGATCATGTGTCTCACCATGATGAGCAGGTTCCAATTGAGCCACAAGTCGAGTTTGATTTGAGAAGATCTACTAGAGAACGTCAACCTTCTCAAAGATATCCTCCACATGAGTATGTGATGATCACTGATAGTGGAGAGCCAGAGTACTATCAAGAAGCTATTACAAATGCTGATAAAGAAAAGTGGTTGAAGGCCATGCAAGAAGAGATGAATTCCTTGCATGAGAATCACACATTTGATCTGGTAAAGTTGCCTAATGGTAGAAAAGCACTCAAGAACAAATGGGTATACAAGATAAAGACAGAAGAGAATAATTCTCAACCAAGATACAAAGCAAGATTGATTGTGAAAGGTTTTAATCAGAGAAAAGGTATTGACTTTGATGAAATTTTTTCACCTGTGGTGAAGATGTCCTCTATCCGAGTTGTGCTTGGATTAGCAGCTAGTTTGAACCTAGAAGTTGAACAACTTGATGTGAAAACCGCATTCCTTCATGGTGATTTGGAGGAAGAGATTTATATGGAGCAACCAGAGGGTTTTGAAGTCAAAGGTAAAGAGCAACTTGTGTGTAAATTGAAGAAAAGCTTGTATGGGCTCAAGCAAGCACCTCGACAATGGTACAAGAAATTTGATTCTTTCATGGAGAAACATGGGTATGGTAAAACTACTTCTGACCATTGTGTGTTTATCAAGAAATTCTCTGATGGTGATTATATTATTCTCTTGTTATATGTGGATGACATGTTGATTGTTGGTCATGATTCTAAGAGGATTCAATCTTTAAAGAAAGATTTGAACAAGTCCTTTGCAATGAAAGACTTGGGTCCTGCAAAGCAAATTCTGGGCA
>JBBPBT010001281.1:2016746-2070811 GCA_037974875.1 Cicer bijugum | reverse complement strand
ACTTAATCTTGTCCAATTAGGGTTTTTAACCTATCTTGTGCATCCAATAGGTGTGTTTGTGTCATTGGATGAACATTTAGGTCATTTTCGTCCTCCCTAGGGTTATTCTTGTCCAATTAGGGTTTTTAACCAACTTGTGCATTCAATAGGTGTGTTTGTGTCATTGGATGAACATTCACGTCATTTTCATCCTCCCTACACTTAAACTTATCCAATTAGGGTTTTTAACCAATCTTGTGCATCCAATAGGTGTGTTTGTGTCATTGGATGAACATTTAGGTCATTTCCATCCTCCCTAGGGTTATTCTTGTCCAATTAGGGTTTTTTACCAATCTTGTGCATCCAATAGGTGTATTTGTGTCATTGGATGAACATTTAGGTCTTTTTCGTCCTCCCTATGGTTATCCGTGTCCAATAAAGGTTTTTAACCAATCTTGTGCATCCAATAGATGTGTTTGTGTCATTGGATGAACATTTAGGTCATTTTCGTCCTCCCTACTCTTAATCTTGTCCAATTAGGGTTTTTAACCAATCTTGTGCATCCAATAGGTGTGTTTGTGTCATTGGATGAACATTTAGGTCATTTTCATCCTCCCTAGGGTTATTCGTGTCCAATTAGCATTTTTAACCAACCTTGAGCATCCAATAGGTGTGTTTGTGTCATTGGATGAAAATTTAGGTCATTTTCGTCCAACCTACACTTAATCTTGTCCAATTAGGGTTTTTAACCAATCTTGTGCATCCAATAGACGTGTTTGTGTCATTGGAAGAATATTTAGGTCATTTTCGTCCTCCCTACACTTATTCTTGTCCAATTAGGGTTTTTAACCAATCTTGTGCATCCAATACGTGTGTTTGTGTCATTGGATGAACATTTAGGTCATTTTGGTTCCCCATACGGTTATTCTTGTCCAAATAGGTTTTAAACCAACTTTTGCATCCAATTGGTGTGTTTGGGTCATTGGATGAACATTTAGGTCATTTTCATCCTCCCTACACTTAATCTTGTCCAATTAGGGTTTTCAACCAATCTTGTGCATCCAATAGGTGTGTTTGTGTCATTGGAAGAACATTTAGGTAATTTTCGTCCTCCCTAGGGGTACCCGTGTCCGATTAGGGTTTTTAACCAATCTTGTGCATCCAATAGATGTGTTTGTGTCATTGGATGAACATTTAGGTCATTTTCGTCCTCCCTACACTTAATCTTGTCCAATTAGGGTTTTTAACCAATCTTGTGCATCCAATAGGTGTGTTTGTGTCATTGGATGAACATTTAGGTCATTTTCGTCCTCCCTAGGGTTATTCGTGTCCAATTAGCGTTTTTAAGCAACCTTGTACATCCAATAGGTGTGTTTTCATCATTGGATGAACATTTAGGTCATTTTCGTCCTCTCTACACTTAATCTTGTCCAATTAGTGTTTTTAACCAATCTTGTGCATCCAATAGGTGTGTTTGTGTCATTGGATGAACATTTAGGTCATTTTCGTCCTCCCTAGGGTTATTCTTGTCCAATTAGGGTTTTTAACCAACTTGTGCATTCAATAGGTGTGTTTGTGTCATTGGATGAACATTCACGTCATTTTCATCCTCCCTACACTTAAACTTATCCAATTAGGGTTTTTAACCAATCTTGTGCATCCAATAGGTGTGTTTGTGTCATTGAATGAACATTTAGGTCGTTTTTGTCCTCCCTAGGGTTATTTTTCTCCAATTAGAGTTTTTAACCAATCTTGTGGATCCAATAGGTGTGTTTGTGTCATTGGATGACCATTTAGGTCATTTTCGTCCTCCCTACACTTAATCTTGTCCAATTAGCATTTTTAACCAACCTTGTGCATCCAATAGGTGTGTTTGTGTCATTGGATGAACATTTAGGTCATTTTCATCCTTCCTAGGGTTATTCTTGACCAATTAGGGTTTTTAACCAATCTTGTGCATCCAATAGTTGTGTTTGTGTCATTGGATAAACATTTAGGTCATTTCCATCCTCCCTAGGGTTATTCTTGTCCAATTAGGGTTGTTAACCAATCATGTGCATCCAATAGGTGTATTTGTGTCATTGGATGAACATTTAGGTCTTTTTCGTCCTCCCTATGGTTATCCGTGTCCAATAAAGGTTTTTAACCAATCTTGTGCATCCAATAGATGTGTTTGTGTCATTGGATGAACATTTAGGTCATTTTCGTCCTCCCTACTCTTAATCTTGTCCAATTATGGTTTTTAACCAATCTTGTGCATCCAATAGGTGTGTTTGTGTCATTGGATGAACATTTAGGTCATTTTCATCCTCCCTAGGGTTATTCGTGTCCAATTAGCATTTTTAACCAACCTTGAGCATCCAATAGGTGTGTTTGTGTCATTGGATGAAAATTTAGGTCATTTTCGTCCTACCTACACTTAATCTTGTCCAATTAGGGTTTTTAACCAATCTTGTGCATCCAATAGACGTGTTTGTGTCATTGGAAGAATATTTAGGTCATTTTCATCCTCCCTACACTTAATCTTGTCCAATTAGGGTTTTCAACCAATCTTGTGCATCCAATAGGTGTGTTTGTGTCCTTGGAAGAACATTTAGGTCATTTCCATCCTCCCTAGGGTTATTCTTGTCCAATTAGGGTTTTTAACCAATCTTGTGCATCCAATAGGTGTATTTGTGTCATTGGATGAACATTTAGGTAATTTTCATCCTCCCTAGGGTTATCCGTGTCCAATAAGGGTTTTTAACCAATCTTGTGCATCCAATAGATGTGTTTGTGTCATTGGATGAACATTCAGGTCATTTTCATCCTCCCTACACTTAATCTTGTCCAATTAGGGTTTTTCACCAATCTTGTGCATCCAATAGGTGTGTTTGTGTCATTGAATGAACATTAAGGTCATTTTCGTCCTCCCTAGGGTTATTTTTCTCCAATTAGGGTTTTTAACCAATCTTGTGCATCCAATAGGTGTGTTTGTGTCATTGGATGAATATTTAGGTCATTTTCATCCTCCCTAGGGTTATTCTTGTCCAATTAGGGTTTTTAACCAATCTTGTGCATCCAATAGGTGTATTTGTGTCATTGGATGAACATTTAGGTCATTTTCATCCTCCCTAGGGTTATCCGTGTCCAATAAGGGTTTTTAACCAATCTTGTGCATCCAATAGATGTGTTTGTGTCATTGGATGAACATTCAGGTCATTTTCATCCTCCCTACACTTAATCTTGTCCAATTAGGGTTTTTAACCAATCTTGTGCATCCAATAGGTGTGTTTGTGTCATTGGATGAACATTTAGGTCATTTCCATCCTCCCTAGGGTTATTCTTGTCCAATTAGGGTTTTTAACCAATCTTGTGCATCCAATAGGTGTGTTTGTGTCATTGGATGAACATTTAGGTCATTTTCGTCCTCCCTACATTAATCTTGTGCAATTAGGGTTTTTAACAAATCTTGTGCATCCAATAGGTGTGTTTGTGTCATTGAATGAACATTTAGGTCATTTTGGTCCTCCATACACTTAATCTTGTGCAATTAGGGTTTTTAACCAATCTTGTGCATCCAATAGGTGTGTTTGTGTCATTGGATGAACATTTAGGTCATTTTCGTCCTCCCTAGGGTTATTCTTGTTCAATTAGGGTTTTTAACCAATCTTGTGCATCCAATAGGTGTGTGTTGTGTCATTGGATGAACATTTAGGTCATTTTCGTCCTCCCTACACTTAATCTTGTCCAATTAGGGTTTTTAACCAATCTTGTGCATCCAATAGGTGTGTTTGTGTCATTGGATGAACATTTAGGTCATTTTCGTCCTCCTTACACTTAATCTTGTCTAATTAGGGTTTTTAACCAATCTTGTGCATCCAATAGGCGTGTTTGTGTCATTGGATGAACATTTAGGTCATTTTCGTCCTCCCTAGGGTTCTTCTTGTCCAATTAGGGTTTTTTAACCAATCTTGTGCATCCAATAGGTGTGTTTGTGTCATTGGATGAACATTTAGGTCAATTTGTCCTCCCTACACTTAATCTTGTCTAATTAGGGTTTTTAACCAATCTTGTGCATCCAATAGGTGTGTTTGTGTCATTGGATGAACATTTAGGTCACTTTCGTCCTCCCTAAATTTTACCTTGTCCAATTAGGGTTTTTAACCAATCTTGTGCATCCAATAGGTGTGTTGGTGTCATTGGATGAACATTTAGGTCATTTTCGTCCTCCCTAGGGTTATTCTTCTCCAATTAGGGTTTTTAACCATTCTTGTGCATCCAATATGTGTGTTTGTGTCATTGGATGAACATTTAGGTCATTTTCGTCCTCCCTAGGGTTCTTCTTGTCCAATTAGGGTTTTTTAACCAATCTTGTGCATCCAATAGGTGTGTTTGTGTCATTGGATGAACATTTAGGTCATTTTCGTCCTCCCTACACTTAATCTTGTCCAATTAGGGTTTTTAACCAATCTTGTGCATCCAATAGGTGTGTTTGTGTCATTGGATGAACATTTAGGTCATTTTCGTCCTCCCTAGGGTTATACTTCTCCAATTAGGGTTTTTAACCAATCTTGTGCCTCTAATAGGTGTGTTTGTGTCATTGGATGAACATTTAGGTCATTTTCGTCCTCCCTACACTTAATCTTGTCCAATTAGGGTTTTTAACCAATCTTGTGCATCCAATAGGTGTGTTTGTGTCATTGGATGAACATTTAGGTCATTTTCTTCCTCCCTACACTTAATCTTGTCTAATTAGGGTTTTTAACCAATCTTGAGCATCCAATAGGTGTGTTTGTGTCATTGGATGAACATTTAGGTCATTTTCGTCCTCCCTACACTTAATCTTGTCCAATTAGGGTTTTTAACCAATCTTGTGCATCCAATAGGTGTGTTTGTGTCATTGGATGAACATTTAGGTCATTTTCGTCCTCCCTAGGGCTCTTCTTGTCCAATTAGGGTTTTTAACCAATCTTGTGCATCCAATAGGTGTGTTTGTGTCATTGGATGAACATTTAGGTCATTTTCGTCCTCCCTAGGGTTATTCTTGTCCAATTAGGGTTTTTAACCAACTTGTGCCTTCAATAGGTGTGTTTGTGTCATTGGATGAACATTCAGGTCATTTTCATCCTCCCTACACATAATCTTGTCCAATTTGGGTTTTTAACCAATCTTGTGCATCCAATAGGTGTGTTTGTGTCATTTAACGAACATTCAGGTCATTTTCGTCCTCCCTAGGGTTATTTTTCTCCAATTAGGGTTTTTAACCAATCTTGTGGATCCAATAGGTGTGTTTGTGTCATTGGATGACCATTTAGGTCATTTTCGTCCTCCCTACACTTAATCTTGTCCAATTATCATTTTTAACCAACCTTGTGCATCCAATAGGTGTGTTTGTGTCATCGGATGAACATTTAGGTCATTTTCGTCCTCCCTAGGGTTATTCTTGTCCAATTAGGGTTTTTAACCAACTTATGCATTCAATAGGTGTGTTTGTATCTTTGGATGAACATTCAGCTCATTTTCATCCTCCCTACACTTAATCTTGTCCAATAAGGATTTTTAACCAATCTTGTGCATCCAATAGGTGTGTTTGTGTCATTGAATGAACATTTACGTCATTTTCGTCCTCCATAGGGTTACTTCTCTCCAATTAGGGTTTTTAACCAATCTTGTGCATCCAATAGATGTGTTTGTGTCATTGGATGAACATTTAGGTCATTTTCGTCCTCCCTACACTTAATCTTGTCCAATTAGGGTTTTTAACCAATCTTGTGCATCCAATACGTGTGTTTGTGTCATTGGATGAACATTTAGGTCATTTTCGTCCTCCCTAGGGTTATTCGTGTCCAATTAGCGTTTTTAACCAACCTTGTGCATCCAATAGGTGTGTTTGTGTCATTGGATGAACATTTAGGTCATTTTCGTCCTCCCTAGGGTTATTCTTGTCCAATTAGGGTTTTTAACCAATCTTGTGCATCCAATAGGTGTGTTTGTGTCATTGGATGAACATTTAGGTCATTTTCGTCCTTCCGACACTTATTCTTGTCCAATTAGGGTTTTTAACCAATCTTGTGCATCCAATAGGTGTGTTTGTGTCATTGGATGAACATTTAGGTCATTTTCGTCCTCCCTAGGGTTCTTCTTGTCCAATTAGGGTTTTTAACCAATCTTGTGCATCCAAAGTGTGTGTTTGTGTCATTGGATCAACATTTAGGTCCTTTTCGTCCTCCCTAGGGTTATTCTTGTCCAATTAGGGTTTTTAACCAATCTTGTGCATCCAATATGTGTGTTTGTGTCATTGGATGAACATTTAGGTCATTTTCGTCCTCCCTACACTTATTCTTGTCCAATTAGGGTTTTTAACCAATCTTGTGCATCCAATAGGTGTGTTTGTGTCATTGGATGAACATTTAGGTCATTTTCGTCCTCCCTAGGGTTATTCGTGTCCAATTAGCGTTTTTAACCAACCTTGTGGATCCAATAGGTGTGTTTGTGTCATTGGATGAACATTTAGGTCATTTTCGTCCTCCCTAGGGTTATTCTTGTCCAATTAGGGTTATTAACCTATCTTGTGCATCCAATAGGTGTGTTTGTCTCATTGGATGAACATTTAGGTCATTTTCATCCTCCCTAGGGTTATTCGTGTCCAATTAGCATTTTTAACCAACCTTGAGCATCCAATAGGTGTGTTTGTGTCATTGGATGAAAATTTAGGTCATTTTCGTCCTACCTACACTTAATCTTGTCCAATTAGGGTTTTTAACCAATCTTGTGCATCCAATAGACGTGTTTGTGTCATTGGAAGAATATTTAGGTCATTTTCGTCCTCCCTACACTTATTCTTGTCCAATTAGGGCTTTTAACCAATCTTGTGCATCCAATACGTGTGTTTGTGTCATTGGATGAACATTTAGGTCATTTTGGTTCCCCATACGGTTATTCTTGTCCAAATAGGGTTTTAAACCATCTTTTGCATCCAATTGGTGTGTTTGGGTCATTGGATGAACATTTAGGTCATTTTCATCCTCCCTACACTTAATCTTGTCCAATTAGGGTTTTCAACCAATCTTGTGCATCCAATAGGTGTGTTTGTGTCATTGGAAGAACATTTAGGTCATTTTCGTCCTCCCTAGGGGTATCCGTGTCCGATTAGGGTTTTTAACCAATCTTGTGCATCCAATAGATGTGTTTGTGTCATTGGATGAACATTTAGGTCATTTTCGTCCTCCCTACACTTAATCTTGTCCAATTAGGGTTTTTAACCAATCTTGTGCATCCAATAGGTGTGTTTGTGTCATTGGATGAACATTTAGGTTATTTTCGTCCTCCCTAGGGTTATTCCTCACCAATTAGGGTTTTTAACCAATCTTGTGCATCCAATAGGTGTGTTTGTGTCATTGGATGAACATTTAGGTAATTTTCGTCCTCCCTAGGGTTAGTCTTGTCCAATTAGGGTTTTTAACCAATCTTGTGCATCCAACACGTGTGTTTGTGTCATTGGATGTACATTAAGGTCATTTTCGTCCTCCCTAGGGTTATTCTTCTCCAATTAGGGTTTTTAACCAATCTTGTGCATCCAATAGGTGTTTTTGTGTCATGGGATGAACATTTAGGTCATTTTCGTCCTCCCTAGGTTTATTATTCTCCAATTAGGGAATTTAACCAATCTTGTGCATCCAATAGGTGTGTTTGTGTCATCGGATGAACATTTTGGTCATTTTCGTCCTCCCTATGGTTAGTCTTGTCCAATTAGGGTTTTTAACCAATCTTGTGCATCCAATAGGTGTGTTTGTGTCATTGGATGAACATTTAGGTCATTTTCGTCCTCCCTACACTTAATCTTGTCCAATTAGGGTTTTTAACCAATCTTGTGCATCCAATAGGTGTGTTTGTGTCATTGCATGAACATTTAGGTAATTTTCGTCCTCCCTAGGGTTAGTCTTGTCCAATAAGGGTTTTTAACCAATCTTGTGCATCCAACACGTGTGTTTGTGTCATTGGATGTACATTTAGGTCATTTTCGTCCTCCCTAGGGTTATTCTTCTCCAATTAGGGTTTTTAACCAATCTTGTGCATCCAATAGGTGTGTTTGTGTCATTGGATGAACATTTAGGTCATTTTCGTCCTCCCTACACTTAATCTTGTCCAATTAGGGTTTTTAACCAATCTTGTGCATCCAATAGGTGTGTTTGTGTCATTGGATGAACATTTAGGTCATTTTCGTCCTCCCTAGGGTCATTCTTCTCCAATTAGGGTTTTTAACCAATCTTGTGCATCCAATAGGTGTGTTTGTGTCATTGGATGAACATTTAGGTCATTTTCGTCCTCCCTACACTTAATCTTGTCCAATTAGGGTTTTTAACCAATCTTGTGCATCCAATAGGTGTGTTTGTGTCATTGGATGAACATTTAGGTCATTTTCGTCCTCCCTAGGGTTATTCGTCTCCAATTAGGGTTTTTAACCAATCTTGTGCATCCAATAGGTGTGTTTGTGTCATTGGATGAACATTTAGGTCATTTTCGTCCTCCCTACACTTAATCTTGTCCAATTAGGGTTTTTAACCAATCTTGTGCATCAATAGGTGTGTTTGTGACATTGGATGAACATTTATGTCATTTTCGTCCTCCCTAGGGTTATTCTTGTCCAATTGGGGTTTTTAACCAATCTTGTGCATCCAATAGGTGTGTTTGTGTCATTGGATGAACAATTAGGTCATTTTCGTCCTCCATACACTTAATCATGTCTAATTAGTGTGTTTAACCATTCTTGTGCATCCAATAGGTGTGTTTGTGTCATTGGAGGAACATTTAGGTCATTTTCGTCCTCCCTAGGGTTATTCTTGTCCAATTAGGGTTTTTAACCAATCTTGTTCATCCAATAGGTGTGTTTGTGTCATTGGATGAACAATTAGGTCATTTCCGTCCTCCCTAGGGTTATTCTTGTCCAATTAGGGTTTTTAACCAATCTTGTGCATCCAATAGGTGTGTTTGTGTCATTGGATGAACATTTAGGTCATTTTCGTCCTCCCTAGGGTTATTCTTGTCCAATTAGGGTTTGTAACCAATCTTGTGCATCCAATAGGTGTGTTTGTGTCATTGGATGAACATTTAGGTCATTTTCGTCCTCCATAAACTTAATCTTGTCCAATTAGGGTTTTTAACCAATCTTGTGCATCCAATAGGTGTGTTTGTGTCATTGGATGAACATTTAGGTCATTTTCGTCCTCCCTAGGGTTATTCTTCTCCAATTAGGGTTTTTAACCAATCTTGTGCATCCAATAGGTGTGTTTGTGTCATTGGATGAACATTGAGGTCATTTTCGTCCTACCTAGGGTTATTCTTGTCCAATTA
Source organism: Cicer bijugum (assembly GCA_037974875.1). Lineage (NCBI taxonomy): Eukaryota > Viridiplantae > Streptophyta > Magnoliopsida > Fabales > Fabaceae > Cicer > Cicer bijugum. The sequence goes on along the minus strand of JBBPBT010001281.1, from coordinate 2,061,499 downwards.
GGGTTTTTAACCAATCTTGTGCTTCCAATAGGTGTGTTTGTGTCATTGGATGAACATTTAGGTCATTTTCGTCCTCCCTACACTTAATCTTGTCCAATTAGGGTTTTTAACCAATCTTGTGCATCCAATAGGTGTGTTTGTGTCATTGGATGAACATTTAGGTCATTTTCGTCCTCCCTACACTTAATCTTGTCCAATTAGGGTTTTTAACCAATCTTGTGCATCCAATAGGTGTGTTTGTGTCATTGGTTGAATATTTAGGTCATTTTCGTCCTCCCTAGGGTTCTTCTTGTCCAATTAGGGTTTTTAACCAATCTTGTGCATCCAATAGGTGTGTTTGTGTCATTGGATGAACATTTAGGTCCTTTTCGTCCTCCCTAGGGTTCTTCTTGTCCAATTAGGGTTTTTAACCAATCTTGTGCATCCAATAGCTGTGTTTGTGTCATTGGATGAGCATTTAGGTCATTTTCATCCTCCGTAGGGTTATTTTTGTCCAATTAGGGTTTTTAACCAATCTTGTGCATCGAATAGGTGTGTTTGTGTCATTGGATGAACATTTAGGTCATTTTCGTCCTCCCTACACTTAATCTTGTCCAATTAGGGTTTTTAACCAATCTTGTGCATCCAATAGGTGTGTTTGTGTCATTGGATGAACATTTAGGTCATTTTCGTCCTCCCTAAACTTAACCTTGTCCAATTAGGGTTTTTAACCAATCTTGTGCATCCAATAGGTGTGTTTGTGTCATTGGATGATCATTTAGGTCATTTTCGTCCTCCCTAGGGTTATTCTTCTCCAATTAGGGTTTTTAACCAATCTTGTGCATCCAATAGGTGTGTTAGTGTCATTGGATGAACCTTTAGGTCATTTTTGTCGTCCCTACACTTAATCTTGTCCAATTAGGGTTTTTAACCAATCTTGTGCATCCAATAGGTGTGTTTGTGTCATTGGATGAACATTTAGGTCATTTTCGTCCTCCCTACACTTAATCTTGTCCAATTAGGGTTTTTAACCAATCTTGTGCATCCAATAGGTGTGTTTGTGTCATTGGATGAACATTTAGGTCATTTTCGTCCTCCCTAAACTTAATCTTGTCCAATTAGGGTTTTTAACCAATCTTGTGCATCCAATAGGTGTGTTTGTGTCATTGGATGAACATTTAGGTCGTTTTCGTCCTCCATAGGGTTATTCTTCTCCAATTAGGGTTTTTAACCAATCTTGTGCATCCAATAGGTGTGTTTGTGTCATTGGATGAACATTTAGGTCATTTTCGTCCTCCCTACACTTAATCTTGTCCAATTAGGGTTTTTAACCAATCTTGTGCATCTAGTAGGTGTGTTTGTGTCATTGGATGAACATTTAGGTCATTTTCGTCCTCTCTACACTTAATCTTGTCCAATTAGGGTTTTTAACCAATCTTGTGCATCCAATAGGTGTATTTGTGTCATTGCAGGAACATTTAGGTCATTTTCGTCCTCCCTAAACTTAATCTTGTCCAATTAGGGTTTTTAACCAATCTTGTGCATCCAATAGGTGTGTTTGTGTCATTGGATGAACATTTAGGTCATTTTCGTCCTCCCTAGGGTTAATCTTCTCCAATTAGGGTTTTTAACCAATCTTGTGCATCCAATAGGTGTATTTGTGTCATTGGATGAACATTTAGGTCATTTTCGTCCTTCCTAGGGTTATTCTTCTCCAATTAGGGTTTTTAACCAATCTTGTGCATCCAATAGGTGTGTTTGTGTCGTTGGATGAATATTTAGGTCATTTTCTTCCTCCCTAGGGTTATTCTTCTCCAATTATGGTTTTTAACCAATCTTGTACATCCAATAGGTGTGTTTGCGTCATTGGATGAACATTTAGGTCATTTTCGTCCTCCCTACACTTAATCTTGTCCAATTAGGGTTTTTAACCAATCTTGTGCATCCAATAGGTGTGTTTGTGTCATTGGATGAACATTTAGGTCATTTTCGTCCTCCCTAGGGTTATTCTTCTCCAATTAGGGTTTTTAACCAATCTTGTGCATCCAATAGGTGTGTTTGTGACATTGGATGAACATTTAGGTCATTTTTGTACTCCCTACACTTAGTCTTCTCCAATTAGGGTTTTTTACCAATCTTGTGCATCCAATAGGTGTGTTTGTGTCATTGGATGAACATTTAGGTCATTTTCGTCCTCCCTACACTTAATCTTGTCCAATTAGGGTTTTTAACCAATCTTGTGCATCCAATAGGTGTGTTTGTGTGATTGGATGAACATTTAGGTCATTTTCGTCCTCCCTAGGGTTATTCTTGTCCAATTAGGGTTTTTAACCAACTTGTGCATTCAATAGGTGTGTTTGTGTCATTGGATGAACATTCAGGTCATTTTCATCCTCCCTACACTTAATCTTGTCCAATTAGGGTTTTTAACCAATCTTGTGCATCCAATAGGTGTGTTTGTGTCATTGTATGAACATTTAGGTCGTTTTCGTCCTCCATAGGGTTATTTTTGTCCAATTAGGGTTTTTAACCAATCTTGTGGATCCAATAGGTGTGTTTGTGTCATTGGATGACCATTTAGGTCATTTACGTCCTCCCTACACTTAATCTTGTCCAATTAGCATTTTTAACCAACCTTGTGCATCCAATAGGTGTGTGTGTCACTGGATGAATATTTAGGTCATTTTCATCCTCCCTAGGGTTATTCTTGTCCAATTAGGGTTTTTAACCAATCTAGTGCATCCAATAGTTGTGTTTGTGTCATTAGATGAACATTTAGGTCATTTTCGTCCTCCCTAGGGTTATCCGTGTCCGATTAGGTTTTTTAACCAATCTTGTGCATCCAAAAGATGTGTTTGTGTCATTGGATGAACATTTAGGTCATTTTCGTCCACCCTACACTTAATCTTGTCCAATTAGGGTTTTTAACCAATCTTGTGCATCCAATAGGTGTGTTTGTGCCATTGGATGAACATTTAGGTCATTTTCGTGCTCCCTAGGGTTATTCTTGTCCAATTAGGGTTTTTAACCAACTTGTGCATTCAATAGGTGTGTTTAGGTCATTGGATGAACATTCAGGTCATTTTCATCCTCCCTACACTTAATCTTGTCCAATTAGGGTTTTTAACCAATCTTGTGCATCCAATAGGTGTGTTTGTGTCATTGGATGAACATTTAGGTCATTTTCGTCCTCCCTAGGGTTATCCGTGTCCGATTAGGTTTTTTAACCAATCTTGTGCATCCAAAAGATGTGTTTGTGTCATTGGATGAACATTTAGGTCATTTTCGTCCACCCTACACTTAATCTTGTCCAATTAGGGTTTTTAACCAATCTTGTGCATCCAATAGGTGTGTTTGTGCCATTGGATGAACATTTAGGTCATTTTCGTCCTCCCTAGGGTTATTCTTGTCCAATTAGGGTTTTTAACCAACTTGTGCATTCAATAGGTGTGTTTAGGTCATTGGATGAACATTCAGGTCATTTTCATCCTCCCTACACTTAATCTTGTCCAATTAGGGTTTTTAACCAATCTTGTGCATCCAATAGGTGTGTTTGTGTCATTGAATGAAAATTTAGGTCATTTTCGTCCTCCCTAGGGTTATTTTTCCTATTAGGGTTTTTAACCAATCTTGTGCATCCAATAGGTGTGTTTGTGTCATTGGATGAATATTTAGGTCATTTTCATCCTCCCTAGGGTTATTCTTGTCCAATTAGGGTTTTTAACCAATCTTGTGCATCCAATAGGTGTGTTTGTGTCATTGGATGAACATTTAGGTCATTTTCGTCCTCCCTAGGGTTATTCTTGTCCAATTAGGGTTTTTAACCAACTTGTGCCTTCAATAGGTGTGTTTGTGTCATTGGAGGAACATTCAGGTCATTTTCATCCTCCCTACACATAATCTTGTCCAATTTGGGTTTTTAACCAATCTTGTGCATCCAATAGGTGTGTTTGTGTCATTTAACGAACATTCAGGTCATTTTCGTCCTCCCTAGGGTTATTTTTCTCCAATTAGGGTTTTTAACCAATCTTGTGGATCCAATAGGTGTGTTTGTGTCATTGGATGAACATTTAGGTCATTTCCATCCTCCCTAGGGTTATTCTTGTCCAATTAGGGTTTTTAACCAATCTTGTGCATCCAATAGGTGTGTTTGTGTCATTGGATGAACATTTAGGTCATTTCCATCCTCCCTAGGGTTATTCTTGTCCAATTAGGGTTTTTAACCAATCTTGTGCATCCAATAGGTGTATTTGTGTCATTGGATGAACATTTAGGTAATTTTCATCCTCCCTAGGGTTATCCGTGTCCAATAAGGGTTTTTAACCAATCTTGTGCATCCAATAGATGTGTTTGTGTCATTGGATGAACATTCAGGTCATTTTCATCCTCCCTACACTTAATCTTGTCCAATTAGGGTTTTTCACCAATCTTGTGCATCCAATAGGTGTGTTTGTGTCATTGAATGAACATTAAGGTCATTTTCGTCCTCCCTAGGGTTATTTTTCTCCAATTAGGGTTTTTAACCAATCTTGTGCATCCAATAGGTGTGTTTGTGTCATTGGATGAATATTTAGGTCATTTTCATCCTCCCTAGGGTTATTCTTGTCCAATTAGGGTTTTTAACCAATCTTGTGCATCCAATAGGTGTATTTGTGTCATTGGATGAACATTTAGGTCATTTTCATCCTCCCTAGGGTTATCCGTGTCCAATAAGGGTTTTTAACCAATCTTGTGCATCCAATAGATGTGTTTGTGTCATTGGATGAACATTCAGGTCATTTTCATCCTCCCTACACTTAATCTTGTCCAATTAGGGTTTTTAACCAATCTTGTGCATCCAATAGGTGTGTTTGTGTCATTGGATGAACATTTAGGTCATTTCCATCCTCCCTAGGGTTATTCTTGTCCAATTAGGGTTTTTAACCAATCTTGTGCATCCAATAGGTGTGTTTGTGTCATTGGATGAACATTTAGGTCATTTTCGTCCTCCCTACATTAATCTTGTGCAATTAGGGTTTTTAACAAATCTTGTGCATCCAATAGGTGTGTTTGTGTCATTGAATGAACATTTAGGTCATTTTGGTCCTCCATACACTTAATCTTGTGCAATTAGGGTTTTTAACCAATCTTGTGCATCCAATAGGTGTGTTTGTGTCATTGGATGAACATTTAGGTCATTTTCGTCCTCCCTAGGGTTATTCTTGTCCAATTAGGGTTTGTAACCAATCTTGTGCATCCAATAGGTGTGTTTGTGTCATTGGATGAACATTTAGGTCATTTTCGTCCTCCCTAGGGTTATTCTTGTCCAATTAGGGTTTTTAACCAATCTTGTGCATCCAATAGGTGTGTTTGTGTCATTCGATGAACAATTAGGTCATTTTCGTCCTCCATACAGTTAATCTTGTCCAATTAGGGTTTTTAACCAATCTTGTGTATCCAATAGGTGTGTTTGTGTCATTGGATGAACATTTAGGTCATTTTCGTCCTCCCTAGGGTTATTCTTGTCCAATTAGGGTTTTTAACCAATCTTGTGCATCCAATAGGTGTGTTTGTGTCATTGGATGAACATTTAGGTCATTTCCATCCTCCCTAGGGTTATTCTTGTCCAATTAGGGTTTTTAACCAATCTTGTGCATCCAATAGGTGTGTTTGTGTCATTGGATGAACATTTAGGTCATTTTCATCCTCCCTAGGGTTATTCGTGTCCAATTAGCATTTTTAACCAACCTTGTGCATCCAATAGGTGTGTTTGTGTCATTGGATGAAATTTAGGTCATTTTCGTCCTACCTACACTTAATCTTGTCCAATTAGGGTTTTTAACCAATCTTGTGCATCCAATAGATGTGATTGTGTCATTGGAAGAATATTTAGGTCATTTTCGTCCTCCCTACACTTATTCTTGTCCAATTAGGGTTTTTAACCAATCTTGTGCATCCAATACGTGTGTTTGTGTCATTGGATGAACATTTAGGTCATTTTGGTTCCCCATACGGTTATTCTTGTCCAAATAGGTTTTAAACCAACTTTTGCATCCAATTGGTGTGTTTGGGTCATTGGATGAACATTTAGGTCATTTTCATCCTCCCTACACTTAATCTTGTCCAATTAGGGTTTTCAACCAATCTTGTGCATCCAATAGGTGTGTTTGTGTCATTGGAAGAACATTTAGGTAATTTTCGTCCTCCCTAGGGGTACCCGTGTCCGATTAGGGTTTTTAACCAATCTTGTGCATCCAATAGATGTGTTTGTGTCATTGGATGAACATTTAGGTCATTTTCGTCCTCCCTACACTTAATCTTGTCCAATTAGGGTTTTTAACCAATCTTGTGCATCCAATAGGTGTGTTTGTGTCATTGGATGAACATTTAGGTCATTTTCGTCCTCCCTAGGGTTATTCGTGTCCAATTAGCGTTTTTAACCAACCTTGTGGATCCAATAGGTGTGTTTGTGTCATTGGATGAACATTTAGGTCATTTTCGTCCTCCCTACACTTAATCTTGTCCAATTAGGGTTTTTAACCAATCTTGTGCATCCAATAGGTGTGTTTGTGTCATTGGATGAACAATTAGGTCATTTTCATCCTCCCTAGGGTTATTCTTCTCCATTTTGGGTTTTTAACCAATCATGTGCATGCAATAGGTGTGTTTGTGTCATTGGATGAACATTTAGGTCATTTTCGTCCTCCCTAGGGTTATTCTTCTCCATTTAGGGTTTTTAACCAATCTTGTGCATCCAAAAGGTGTGTTTGTGTCATTGGATGAACATTTAGGTCATTTTCGTCCTCCCTACACTTAATCTTGTCCAATTAGGGTTTTTAACCAATCTTGTGCATCCAATAGGTGTGTTTGTGTCATTGGATGAACATTTAGGTCATTTTCGTCCTCCCTAAAATTAATCTTGTCCAATTAGGGTTTTTAACCAATCTTGTGCATCCAATAGGTGTGTTTGTGTCATTGGATGAACATTTAGGTCATTTTCGTCCTCCCTACACTTAATCTTGTCCAATTAGGGTTTTTAACCAATCTTGTGCATCCAATAGGTGTGTTTGTGTCATTGGATGAACATTTAGGTCATTTTCGTCCTCCCTAGGGATATTCTTCTCGAATTAGGGTTTTTAACCAATCTTGTGCATCCAATAGGTGTGTTTGTGTCATTGGATGAACATTTAGGTCATTTTCGTCCTCCCTACACTTAATCTTGTCCAATTAGGGTTTTTAACCAATCTTGTGCATCCAATAGGTGTGTTTGTGTCATTGGATTAACATTTGGGTCATTTTCGTCCTCCCTAGGGTTATTCTTCTCCAATTAGGGTTTTTAACCAATCTTGTGCTTCCAATAGGTGTGTTTGTGTCATTGGATGAACATTTAGGTCATTATCGTCCTCCCTAGAATTATTCTTCTCCAATTAGGGTTTTTAACCATTCTTGTGCATCCAATAAGTGTGTTTGTGTCATTGGATGAACACTTAGGTCATTTTCGTCCTCCCTAAGGTTATTCATCTCCAATTAGGGTTTTTAACCAATCTTGTGCATCCAATAGGTGTGTTTGTGTCATTGGATGAACATTTAGGTCATTTTCGTCCTCCCTACACTTAATCTTGTCCAATTAGGGTTTTTAACCAATCTTGTGCATCCAATAGGTGTGTTTGTGTCATTGGATGAACATTTAGGTCATTTTCGTCCTCCCTAGGGTTATTCTTCTCCAATTAGGGTTTTTAACCAATCTTGTGCATCCAATAGGTGTGTTTGTGTCATTGGATGAACATTGAGGTCATTTTCGTCCTACCTAGGGTTATTCTTGTCCAATTAGGGTTTTTAACCAATCTTGTGCTTCCAATAGGTGTGTTTGTGTCATTGGATGAACATTTAGGTCATTTTCGTCCTCCCTACACTTAATCTTGTCCAATTAGGGTTTTTAACCAATCTTGTGCATCCAATAGGTGTGTTTGTGTCATTGGATGAACATTTAGGTCATTTTCGTCCTCCCTACACTTAATCTTGTCCAATTAGGGTTTTTAACCAATCTTGTGCATCCAATAGGTTTGTTTATGTCATTGGATGAACATTTAGGTCATTTTCGTCCTCCCTAGGGTTCTTCTTGTCCAATTAGGGTTTTTAACCAATCTTGTGCATCCAATAGGTGTGTTTGTGTCATTGGATGAACATTTAGGTCATTTTCGTCCCCCTAGGGTTCTTCTTGTCCAATTAGGGTTTTTAACCAATCTTGTGCATCCAATAGGTGTGTTTGTGTCATTGGATGAACATTTAGGTCATTTTCGTCCTCCCTACACTTAATCTTGTCCAATTAGGGTTTTTAACCAATCTTGTGCATCCAATAGGTGTGTTTGTGTCATTGGATGAACATTTAGGTCATTTTGGTCCTCCCTACGGTTATTCTTGTCCAAATAGGGTTTTAAACCAACTTTTGCATCCAATTGGTGTGTTTGGGTCATTGGATGAACATTTAGGTCATTTTCATCCTCTCTACACTTAATCTTGTCCAATTAGGGTTTTCAACCAATCTTGTGCATCCAATAGATGTGTTTGTGTCATTGGATGAACATTTAGGTTATTTTCGTCCACCCTACACTTAATCTTGTCCAATTAGGGTTTTTAACCAATCTTGTGCATCCAATAGGTGTGTTTGTGTCATTGGATGAACATTTAGGTCATTTTCGTCCTCCCTAGGGTTATTCGTGTCCAATTAGCGTTTTTAACCAACCTTGGGCATCCAATAGGTGTGTTTGTGTCATTGGATGAACATTTAGGTCATTTTCGTCCTCCCTACACTTAATCTTGTCCAATTAGGGTTTTTAACCTATCTTGTGCATCCAATAGGTGTGTTTGTGTCATTGGATGAACATTTAGGTCATTTTCGTCCTCCCTAGGGTTATTCTTGTCCAATTAGGGTTTTTAACCAACTTATGCATTCAATAGGTGTGTTTGTATCTTTGGATGAACATTCAGCTCATTTTCATCCTCCCTACACTTAATCTTGTCCAATTAGGGTTTTCAACCAATCTTGTGCATCCAATAGGTGTGTTTGTGTCATTGGAAGAACATTTAGGTCATTTTCGTCCTCCCTAGGGGTATCCGTGTCCGATTAGGGTTTTTAACCAATCTTGTGCATCCAATAGATGTGTTTGTGTCATTGGATGAACATTTAGGTCATTTTCGTCCTCCCTACACTTAATCTTGTCCAATTAGGGTTTTTAACCAATCTTGTGCATCCAATAGGTGTGTTTGTGTCATTGGATGAACATTTAGGTCATTTTGATCCTCCATACACTTAATCTTGTGCAATTAGGGTTTTTAACCAATCTTGTGCATCCAATAGGTGTGTTTGTGTCATTGGATAAACATTTAGGTTATTTTCGTCCTCCCTAGGGTTATTTTTGTCCAATTAGGGTTTTTAGCCAATCTTGTGCATCCAATAGGTGTGTTTGTGTCATTGGATGAACATTTAGGTCATTTTCGTCCTCCCTAGGGTTATTCTTGTCCAATTAGGGTTTTTAACCAATCTTGTGCATCCAATAGGTGTGTTTGTGTCATTGGATGAACATTTAGGGCATTTTCGTCCTCCCTAGGGTTATTCTTGTCCAATTAGGGTTTTTAACCAATCTTGTGCATCCAATAGGTGTGTTTGTGTCATTGGATGAACATTTAGGTCATTTTCATCCTCCCTAGGGTTATTCTTGTCCAATTAGGGTTTTTAACCAATCTTGTGCATCCAATAGGTGTGTTTGTGTCATTCGATGAACATTTAGGTCATTTTCGTCCTCCCTACACTTAATCTTGTGCAATTAGGGTTTTTAACCAATCTTGTGGATCCAATAGGTGTGTTTGTGTCATTGGATGAACATTTAGGTTGTTTTCGTCCTCCCTAGGGTTATTCTTGTCCAATTAGGGTTTTTAACCAATCTTGTGCATCCAATAGGTGTGTTTGTGTCATTGGATGAACATTTAGGTCATTTTCATCCTCCCTAGGGTTATTCTTGTCCAATTAGGGTTTTTAACCAATCTTGTGCATCCAATAGGTGTGTTTGTGTCATTGGATGAACATTTAGGTCATTTCCATCCTCCCTAGGGTTATTCTTGTCCAATTAGGGTTTTTAACCAATCTTGTGCATCCAATAGGTGTATTTGTGTCATTGGATGAACATTTAGGTCATTTTCATCCTCCCTAGGGTTATCCGTGTCCAATAAGGGTTTTTAACCAATCTTGTGCATCCAATAGATGTGTTTGTGTCATTGGATGAACATTTAGGTCATTTTCATCCTCCCTAGGGTTATTCGTGTCCAATTAGCATTTTTAACCAACCTTGTGCATCCAATTGGTGTGTTTGTGTCATTGGATGAAAATTTAGGTTATATTCGTCCTACCTACACTTAATCTTGTCCAATTAGGGTTTTTAACCAATCTTGTGCATCCAATAGATGTGTTTGTGTCATTGGAAGAATATTTAGGTCATTTTCGTCCTCCCTAAACTTATTCTTGTCCAATTAGGGTTTTTAACCAATCTTGTGCATCCAATAGGTGTGTTTGTGTCATTGGATGAACATTTAGGTCATTTTGGTCCTCCCTACGGTTATTCTTGTCCAAATGGGTTTTAAACCAACTTTTGCATCCAATTGGTGTGTTTGGGTCATTGGATGAACATTTAGGTCATTTTCATCCTCCCTACACTTAATCTTGTCCAATTAGGGTTTTCAACCAATCTTGTGCATCCAATAGATGTGTTTGTGTCATTGGATGAACATTTAGGTTATTTTCGTCCACCCTACACTTAATCTTGTCCAATTAGGGTTTTTAACCAATCTTGTGCATCCAATAGGTGTGTTTGTGTCATTGGATGAACATTTAGGTCATTTTCGTCCTCCCTAGGGTTATTCGTGTCCAATTAGCGTTTTTAACCAACCTTGGGCATCCAATAGGTGTGTTTGTGTCATTGGATGAACATTTAGGTCATTTTCGTCCTCCCTACACTTAATCTTGTCCAATTAGGGTTTTTAACCTATCTTGTGCATCCAATAGGTGTGTTTGTGTCATTGGATGAACATTTAGGTCATTTTCGTCCTCCCTAGGGTTATTCTTGTCCAATTAGGGTTTTTAACCAACTTGTGCATTCAATAGGTGTGTTTGTGTCATTGGATGAACATTCACGTCATTTTCATCCTCCCTACACTTAAACTTATCCAATTAGGGTTTTTAACCAATCTTGTGCATCCAATAGGTGTGTTTGTGTCATTGAATGAACATTTAGGTCGTTTTTGTCCTCCCTAGGGTTATTTTTCTCCAATTAGAGTTTTTAACCAATCTTGTGGATCCAATAGGTGTGTTTGTGTCATTGGATGACCATTTAGGTCATTTTCGTCCTCCCTACACTTAATCTTGTCCAATTAGCATTTTTAACCAACCTTGTGCATCCAATAGGTGTGTTTGTGTCATTGGATGAACATTTAGGTCATTTTCATCCTTCCTAGGGTTATTCTTGACCAATTAGGGTTTTTAACCAATCTTGTGCATCCAATAGGTGTGTTTGTGTCATTGGATAAACATTTAGGTCATTTCCATCCTCCCTAGGGTTATTCTTGTCCAATTAGGGTTGTTAACCAATCATGTGCATCCAATAGGTGTATTTGTGTCATTGGATGAACATTTAGGTCTTTTTCGTCCTCCCTATGGTTATCCGTGTCCAATAAAGGTTTTTAACCAATCTTGTGCATCCAATAGATGTGTTTGTGTCATTGGATGAACATTTAGGTCATTTTCGTCCTCCCTACTCTTAATCTTGTCCAATTAGGGTTTTTAACCAATCTTGTGCATCCAATAGGTGTGTTTGTGTCATTGGATGAACATTTAGGTCATTTTCATCCTCCCTAGGGTTATTCGTGTCCAATTAGCATTTTTAACCAACCTTGAGCATCCAATAGGTGTGTTTGTGTCATTGGATGAAAATTTAGGTCATTTTCGTCCAACCTACACTTAATCTTGTCCAATTAGGGTTTTTAACCAATCTTGTGCATCCAATAGACGTGTTTGTGTCATTGGAAGAATATTTAGGTCATTTTCGTCCTCCCTACACTTATTCTTGTCCAATTAGGGTTTTTAACCAATCTTGTGCATCCAATACGTGTGTTTGTGTCATTGGATGAACATTTAGGTCATTTTGGTTCCCCATACGGTTATTCTTGTCCAAATAGGTTTTAAACCAACTTTTGCATCCAATTGGTGTGTTTGGGTCATTGGATGAACATTTAGGTCATTTTCATCCTCCCTACACTTAATCTTGTCCAATTAGGGTTTTCAACCAATCTTGTGCATCCAATAGGTGTGTTTGTGTCATTGGAAGAACATTTAGGTAATTTTCGTCCTCCCTAGGGGTACCCGTGTCCGATTAGGGTTTTTAACCAATCTTGTGCATCCAATAGATGTGTTTGTGTCATTGGATGAACATTTAGGTCATTTTCGTCCTCCCTACACTTAATCTTGTCCAATTAGGGTTTTTAACCAATCTTGTGCATCCAATAGGTGTGTTTGTGTCATTGGATGAACATTTAGGTCATTTTCGTCCTCCCTAGGGTTATTCGTGTCCAATTAGCGTTTTTAACCAACCTTGTGGATCCAATAGGTGTGTTTGTGTCATTGGATGAACATTTAGGTCATTTTCGTCCTCCCTACACTTAATCATGTCCAATTAGGGTTTTTAACCAATCTTGTGCATCCAATAGGTGTGTTTGTGTGATTGGATGAACATTTAGGTCATTTTCGTCCTCCCTAGGGTTATTCTTGTCCAATTAGGGTTTTTAACCAACTTGTGCATTCAATAGGTGTGTTTGTGTCATTGGATGAACATTCAGGTCATTTTCATCCTCCCTACACTTAATCTAGTCCAATTAGCATTTTTAACCAACCTTGTGCATCCAATAGGTGTGTGTGTCATTGGATGAATATTTAGGTCATTTTCATCCTCCCTAGGGTTATTCTTGTCCAATTAGGGTTTTTAACCAATCTAGTGCATCCAATAGTTGTGTTTGTGTCATTGGATGAACATTTAGGTCATTTTCGTCCTCCCTAGGGTTATCCGTGTCCGATTAGGTTTTTTAACCAATCTTGTGCATCCAAAAGATGTGTTTGTGTCATTGGATGAACATTTAGGTCATTTTCGTCCACCCTACACTTAATCTTGTCCAATTAGGGTTTTTAACCAATCTTGTGCATCCAATAGGTGTGTTTGTGCCATTGGATGAACATTTAGGTCATTTTCGTCCTCCCTAGGGTTATTCTTGTCCAATTAGGGTTTTTAACCAACTTGTGCATTCAATAGGTGTGTTTAGGTCATTGGATGAACATTCAGGTCATTTTCATCCTCCCTACACTTAATCTTGTCCAATTAGGGTTTTTAACCAATCTTGTGCATCCAATAGGTGTGTTTGTGTCATTGAATGAAAATTTAGGTCATTTTCGTCCTCCCTAGGGTTATTTTTCCTATTAGGGTTTTTAACCAATCTTGTGCATCCAATAGGTGTGTTTGTGTCATTGGATGAATATTTAGGTCATTTTCATCCTCCCTAGGGTTATTCTTGTCCAATTAGGGTTTTTAACCAATCTTGTGCATCCAATAGGTGTGTTTGTGTCATTGGATGAACATTTAGGTCATTTTCGTCCTCCCTAGGGTTATTCTTCTCCAATTAGGGTTTTTAACCAATCTTGTGCATCCAATAGGTGTGTTTGTGTCATTGGATGAACATTTAGGTCATTTTCAACCTCCCTAGGGTTATTCTTCTCCCATTAGGGTTTATAACCAATCTTGTGCATCCAATAGGTGTGTTTGTGTCATTGGATGAACATTTAGGTCATTTTCGTCCTCCCTAGGGTTATTCTTCTCCAATTAGGGTTTTTAACCAATCTTGTGCATCCAATAGGTGTGTTTGTGTCATTGGATGAACATTTAGGTCATGTTCGTCCTCCCTACACTTAATCTTGTCCAATTAGGGTTTTTAACCAATCTTGTGCATCCAATAGGTGTGTTTGTGTCATTGGATGAACATTTAGGTCATTTTCGTCCTCCCTAGGGTTATTCTTGTCCAATTAGGGTTTTTAACCAATCTTGTGCATCCAATAGGTGTGTTTGTGTCATTGGATGAACATTTAGGTTGTTTTCGTCCTCCCTAGGGTTATACTTCTCCAATTAGGGTTTTTAAACAATCTTGTGCATCCAATAGGTGTGTTTGTGTCGTTGGATGAACATTTAGGTCATTTTCGTCCTCCCTAGGGTTATTCTTGTCCAATTAGGGTTTTAAACCAATCTTGTGCATCCAATAAGTGTGTTTGTGTCATTGGATGAACATTTAGGTTGTTTTCGTCCTCCCTAGGGTTATTCTTGTCCAATTAGGGTTTTTAACCAATCTTGTGCATCCAATAGGTGTGTTTGTGTCATTGGATGAACATTTAGGTCATTTTCGTCCTCCCTAGGGTTATTCTTGTCCAATTAGGGTTTGTAACCAATCTTGTGCATCCAATAGGTGTGTTTGTGTCATTGGATGAACATTTAGGTCATTTTCGTCCTCCCTACACTTAATCTTGTCCAATTAGGGTTTTTAACCAATCTTGTGCATCCAATAGGTGTGTTTGTGCCATTGGATGAACATTTAGGTCATTTTCGTCCTCCCTAGGGTTATTCTTGTCCAATTAGGGTTTTTAACCAACTTGTGCATTCAATAGGTGTGTTTAGGTCATTGGATGAACATTCAGGTCATTTTCATCCTCCCTACACTTAATCTTGTCCAATTAGGGTTTTTAACCAATCTTGTGCATCCAATAGGTGTGTTTGTGTCATTGAATGAACATTTAGGTCATTTTCGTCCTCCCTAGGGTTATTTTTCTCCAATTAGGGTTTTTAACCAATCTTGTGCATCCAATAGGTGTGTTTGTGTCATTGGATGAATATTTAGGTCATTTTTATCCTCCCTAGGGTTATTCTTGTCCAATTAGGGTTTTTAACCAATCTTGTGCATCCAATAGGTGTGTTTGTGTCATTGGATGAACATTTAGGTCATTTTTGTCCTCCCTAGGGTTATTCTTGTCCAATTAGGGTTTTTAACCAACTTGTGCCTTCAATAGGTGTGTTTGTGTCATTGGATGAACATTCAGGTCATTTTCATCCTCCCTACACATAATCTTGTCCAATTTGGGTTTTTAACCAATCTTGTGCATCCAATAGGTGTGTTTGTGTCATTTAACGAACATTCAGGTCATTTTCGTCCTCCCTAGGGTTATTTTTCTCCAATTAGGGTTTTTAACCAATCTTGTGGATCCAATAGGTGTGTTTGTGTCATTGGATGACCATTTAGGTCATTTTCGTCCTCCCTACACTTAATCTTGTCCAATTATCATTTTTAACCAACCTTGTGCATCCAATAGGTGTGTTTGTGTCATCGGATGAACATTTAGGTCATTTTCGTCCTCCCTAGGGTTATTCTTGTCCAATTAGGGTTTTTAACCAACTTATGCATTCAATAGGTGTGTTTGTATCTTTGGATGAACATTCAGCTCATTTTCATCCTCCCTACACTTAATCTTGTCCAATAAGGATTTTTAACCAATCTTGTGCATCCAATAGGTGTGTTTGTGTCATTGAATGAACATTTACGTCATTTTCGTCCTCCATAGGGTTACTTCTCTCCAATTAGGGTTTTTAACCAATCTTGTGCATCCAATAGATGTGTTTGTGTCATTGGATGAACATTTAGGTCATTTTCGTCCTCCCTACACTTAATCTTGTCCAATTAGGGTTTTTAACCAATCTTGTGCATCCAATACGTGTGTTTGTGTCATTGGATGAACATTTAGGTCATTTTCGTCCTCCCTAGGGTTATTCGTGTCCAATTAGCGTTTTTAACCAACCTTGTGCATCCAATAGGTGTGTTTGTGTCATTGGATGAACATTTAGGTCATTTTCGTCCTCCCTAAGGTTATTCTTGTCCGATTAGGGTTTTTAACCAATCTTGTGCATCCAATAGGTGTGTTTGTGTCATTGGATGAACATTTAGGTCATTTCCATCCTCCCTAGGGTTATTCTTGTCCAATTAGGGTTTTTAACCCATCTTGTGCATCCAATAGGTGTGTTTGTGTCATTGGATGAACATTTAGGTCATTTCCATCCTCCCTAGGGTTATTCTTGTCCAATTAGGGTTTTTAACCAATCTTGTGCATCCAATAGGTGTATTTGTGTCATTGGATGAACATTTAGGTAATTTTCATCCTCCCTAGGGTTATCCGTGTCCAATAAGGGTTTTTAACCAATCTTGTGCATCCAATAGATGTGTTTGTGTCATTGGATGAACATTCAGGTCATTTTCATCCTCCCTACACTTAATCTTGTCCAATTAGGGTTTTTCACCAATCTTGTGCATCCAATAGGTGTGTTTGTGTCATTGAATGAACATTAAGGTCATTTTCGTCCTCCCTAGGGTTATTTTTCTCCAATTAGGGTTTTTAACCAATCTTGTGCATCCAATAGGTGTGTTTGTGTCATTGGATGAATATTTAGGTCATTTTCATCCTCCCTAGGGTTATTCTTGTCCAATTAGGGTTTTTAACCAATCTTGTGCATCCAATAGGTGTGTTTGTGTCATTGGATGAACATTTAGGTCATTTTTGTCCTCCCTAGGGTTATTCTTGTCCAATTAGGGTTTTTAACCAACTTGTGCCTTCAATAGGTGTGTTTGTGTCATTGGATGAACATTCAGGTCATTTTCGTCCTCCCTACACATAATCTTTTCCAATTTGGGTTTTTAACCAATATTGTGCATCCAATAGGTGTGTTTGTGTCATTTAATGAACATTCAGGTCATTTTCGTCCTCCCTAGGGTTATTTTTCTCCAATTAGGGTATTTAACCAATCTTGTGGATCCAATAGGTGTGTTTGTGTCATTGGATGAACATTTAGGTCATTTTCGTCCTCCCTACACTTAATCTTGTCCAATTAGGGTTTTTAACCAATCTTGTGCATCCAATAGCTGTGTTTGTGTCATTGGATGAACATTTAGTTCATTTTCATCCTCCCTAGGGTTATTCGTGTCCAATTAGCGTTTTTAACCAACCTTGTGGATCCAATAGGTGTGTTTGTGTCATTGGATGAACATTTAGGTCATTTTCGTCCTCCCTACACTTAATCTTGTCCAATTAGGGTTTTTAACCAATCTTGTGCATCCAATAGGTGTGTTTGTGTCATTGGATGAACATTTAGGTCATTTTCGTCCTCCCTAGGGTTATTCTTGTCCAATTAGGGTTTTGAACCAACTTGTGCATTCAATAGGTGTGTTTGTGTCATTGGATGAACATTCAGGTCATTTTCATCCTCCCTACACTTAATCTTGTCCAATTAGGGTTTTTAACCAATCTTGTGCATCCAATAGGTGTGTTTGTGTCATTGAATGAACATTTAGGTCGTTTTCGTCCTCCATAGGGTTATTTTTCTCCAATTAGGGTTTTTAACCAATCTTGTGGATCCAATAGGTGTGTTTGTGTCATTGGATGACCATTTAGGTCATTTACGTCCTCCCTACACTTAATCTAGTCCAATTAGCATTTTTAACCAACCTTGTGCATCCAATAGGTGTGTGTGTCATTGGATGAATATTTAGGTCATTTTCATCCTCCCTAGGGTTATTCTTGTCCAATTAGGGTTTTTAACCAATCTAGTGCATCCAATAGTTGTGTTTGTGTCATTGGATGAACATTTAGGTCATTTTCGTCCTCCCTAGGGTTATCCGTGTCCGATTAGGTTTTTTAACCAATCTTGTGCATCCAAAAGATGTGTTTGTGTCATTGGATGAACATTTAGGTCATTTTCGTCCACCCTACACTTAATCTTGTCCAATTAGGGTTTTTAACCAATCTTGTGCATCCAATAGGTGTGTTTGTGCCATTGGATGAACATTTAGGTCATTTTCGTCCTCCCTAGGGTTATTCTTGTCCAATTAGGGTTTTTAACCAACTTGTGCATTCAATAGGTGTGTTTAGGTCATTGGATGAACATTCAGGTCATTTTCATCCTCCCTACACTTAATCTTGTCCAATTAGGGTTTTTAACCAATCTTGTGCATCCAATAGGTGTGTTTGTGTCATTGAATGAAAATTTAGGTCATTTTCGTCCTCCCTAGGGTTATTTTTCCTATTAGGGTTTTTAACCAATCTTGTGCATCCAATAGGTGTGTTTGTGTCATTGGATGAATATTTAGGTCATTTTCATCCTCCCTAGGGTTATTCTTGTCCAATTAGGGTTTTTAACCAATCTTGTGCATCCAATAGGTGTGTTTGTGTCATTGGATGAACATTTAGGTCATTTTCGTCCTCCCTAGGGTTATTTTTGTCCAATTAGGGTTTTTAGCCAATCTTGTGCTTCCAATAGGTGTGTTTGTGTCATAGGATGAACATTTAGGTCATTTTCGTCCTCCCTAGGGTTATTCTTGTCCAATTAGGGTTTTTAACCAATCTTGTGCATCCAATAGGTGTGTTTGTGTCATTGGATGAACATTTAGGTCATTTTCGTCCTCCCTACACAAAATCTTTTTCAATTAGGGTCTTTAACCAATCTTGTGCATCCAATAGGTGTGTTTGTGTCATTGGATGAACATTTAGGTCATTTTCGTCCTCGCTACACTTAATCTTGTCCAATTAGGTCTTTAACCAACCTTGTGCATCCAATAGGTGTGTTTGTGTCATTGGATGAACATTTAGGTCATTTTCGTCCTCCCTACACTTAATCTTGTCCAATTAGGGTTTTTAACCAATCTTGTGCATCCAATTGGTGTGTTTGTGTTATTGTATGAACATTTAGGTCATTTTCGTCCTCCCTAGGGTTATTCTTGTCCAATTAGGGTTTTTAACCAATCTTGTGCATCCAATAGGTGTGTTTGTGTCATTGGATGAACATTTAGGTCATTTTCGTCCTCCCTACTCTTATTCTTGTGCAATTAGGGTTTTTAACCAATCTTGTGCATCCAATAGGTGTGTTTGTGTCATTGGATGAACATTTAGGTCATTTTCGTCCTCCCTAGGGTTATTCTTGTCCAATTAGGGTTTTTAACCAATCTTGTGCATCCAATAGGTGTGTTTGTGTCATTGGATGAACATTTAGGTCATTTTCGTCCTCCCTACACTTAATCTTGTCCAATTAGGGTTTTTAACCAATCTTGTGCATCCAATAGGTGTGTTTGTGTCATTGGATGAACATTTAGGTCATTTTCGTCCTCCCTAGGGTTATTCTTCTCCAATTATGGTTTTTAACCAATCTTGTGCATCCATTAGGTGTGTTTGTGTCATTGGATGAACATTTAGGTCATTTTCGTCTTGTCTAGGGTTATTCTTCTCCAATTAGGGTTTTTAATCAATCTTGTGCATCCAATAGGTGTGTTTGTGTCATTGGATGAACATTTAGGTCATTTTCGTCCTCCCTAGGGTTATTCTTGTCCAATTAGGGTTTTTAACCAATCTTGTGCATCCAATAGGTGTGTTTGTGTCATTGGATGAACATTTAGGTCATTTTCGTCCTCCCTAGGGTTATTCTTCTCCAATTAGGGTTTTTAACCAATCTTGTGCATCCAATAGGTGTGTTTGTGTCATTGGAGGAACATTTAGGTTATTTGCGTCCTCCCTAGGGTTAGTCTTGTCCAATTAGGGTTTTTAACCAATCTTGTGCATCCAATAGGTGTGTTTGTGTCATTGGACGAACGTTTAGGTCATTTTAGTCCTCCCTAGGGTTATTCCTCTCCAATTAGGGTTTTTAACCCATCTTGTGCATCCAATAGATGTGTTTGTTTCATTGGATGAACATTTAGGTCATTTTCGTCCTCCCTAGGGTTATTCTTGTCCAATTAGGGTTTTTAACCAATCTTGTGCATCCAATAGGTGTGTTTGTGTCATTGGATGAACATTTAGGTAATTTTCGTCCTCCCTAAGGTTATTCCTCTCCAATTAGGGTTTTAAGTCCATCGTGTGCATCCAATAGGTGTGTTTGTCATTGGATGAACATTTAGGTCATTTTCGTCCTCCCTAGGGTTATTCTTGTCCAATTAGGGTTTTTAACCAATCTTGTGCATCCAATAGGTGTGTTTGTGTCATTGGATGAACATTTAGGTCATTTTCGTCCTCCCAAGGGTTATTCTTGTCCAATTAGGGTTTTTAACCAATCTTGTGCATCCAATAGGTGTGTTTGTATTATTGGATGAACATTTGGGTCATTTTCGTCCTCCCTACTCTTAATCTTGTCCAATTAGGGTTTTTAACAAATCTTGTGCATCCAATAGGTGTGTTTGTGTCATTGGATGAACATTTAGGTCATTTTCGTCCTCCCTACACTTAATCTTGTCCAATTAGGGTTTTTAACCAATCTTGTGCATCCAATAGGTGTGTTTGTGTCATTGGATGAACATTTAGGTCATTTTCGTCCTCCCTAGGGTTATTCTTGTCCAATTAGGGTTTGTAACCAATCTTGTGCATCCAATAGGTGTGTTTGTGTCATTGGATGAACATTTAGGTCATTTTCGTCCTCCCTAGGGTTATTCTTCTCCAATTAGGGTTTTTAACCAATCTTGTGCATCCAATAGGTGTGTTTGTGTCATTGGATGAACATTTAGGTCATTTTCATCCTCCCTAGGGTTATTCTTGTCCAATTAGGGTTTTTAACCAACCTTGTGCATCCAATAGGTGTGTTTGTGTCATTGGATGAACATTTAGGTCATTTTGGTCCTCCATACACTTAATCTTGTGCAATTAGGGTTTTTAACCAATCTTGTGCATCCAATAGGTGTGTTTGTGTCGTTGGATGAACATTTAGGTCATTTTCGTCCTCCCTAGGGTTATTCTTGTCCAGTTAGGGTTTTTAACCAATCTAGTGCCTCCAATAGGTGTGTTTGTGTCATTGGATGAACATTTAGGTCATTTTCGTCCTCCCTAGGGTTATTCTTGTCCAATTAGGGTTTTTAACCAATCTTGTGCATCCAATAGGTGTGTTTGTGTCATTGGATGAACATTTAGGTCATTTTCGTCCTCCCTAGGGTTATTCTTGTCCAATTAGGGTTTTTAACCAATCTTGTGCATCCAATAGGTGTGTTTGTGTCATTGGATGAACATTTAGGTCATTTTTGTCCTCCCTAGGGTTATTCTTGTCCAATTAGGGTTTTTAACCAATCTTGTGCATCCAATAGGTGTATTTGTCTCATTGGATGAACATTTAGGTCATGTTCGTCCTGCCTACACTTAATCTTGTGCATTTAGGGTTTTTAACCAATCTTGTTCATCCAATAGGTGTGTTTGTGTCATTGGATGAACATTTAGGTTGTTTTCGTCCTCCCTAGGGTTATTCTTGTCCAATTAGGGTTTTTAACCAATCTTGTGCATCCAATAGGTGTGTTTGTGTCATTGGATGAACATTTAGGTCATTTTCGTCCTCCCTAGGGTTATTCTTGTCCAATTAGGGTTTTTAACCAATCTTGTGCATCCAATAGGTGTGTTTGTGTCATTGGATGAACATTTAGGTCATTTTCGTCCTCCCTAGGGTTATTCTTGTTCAATTAGGGTTTTTAACCAATCTTGTGCATCCAATAGGTGTGTTTGTGTCATTGGATGAACATTTAGGTCATTTTCGTCCTCCCTACACTTAATCTTGTGCAATTAGGGTTTTTAACCAATCTTGGGCATCCAATAGGTGTGTTTGTGTCATTGGATGAACATTTAGGTTGTTTTCATCCTCCCTAGGGTTATTCTTGTCCAATTAGGGTTTTTAACCAATCTTGTGCATCCAATAGGTGTGTTTGTGTCATTGGATGAACATTTAGGTCATTTTCGTCCTCCCTAGGGTTATTCTTGTCCAATTAGGGTTTTTAACCAACTTGTGCCTTCAATAGGTGTGTTTGTGTCATTGGAGGAACATTCAGGTCATTTTCATCCTCCCTACACATAATCTTGTCCAATTTGGGTTTTTAACCAATCTTGTGCATCCAATAGGTGTGTTTGTGTCATTTAACGAACATTCAGGTCATTTTCGTCCTCCCTAGGGTTATTTTTCTCCAATTAGGGTTTTTAACCAATCTTGTGGATCCAATAGGTGTGTTTGTGTCATTGGATGAACATTTAGGTCATTTCCATCCTCCCTAGGGTTATTCTTGTCCAATTAGGGTTTTTAACCAATCTTGTGCATCCAATAGGTGTGTTTGTGTCATTGGATGAACATTTAGGTCATTTCCATCCTCCCTAGGGTTATTCTTGTCCAATTAGGGTTTTTAACCAATCTTGTGCATCCAATAGGTGTATTTGTGTCATTGGATGAACATTTAGGTAATTTTCATCCTCCCTAGGGTTATCCGTGTCCAATAAGGGTTTTTAACCAATCTTGTGCATCCAATAGATGTGTTTGTGTCATTGGATGAACATTCAGGTCATTTTCATCCTCCCTACACTTAATCTTGTCCAATTAGGGTTTTTAACCAATCTTGTGCATCCAATAGGTGTGTTTGTGTCATTGAATGAACATTTAGGTCATTTTCGTCCTCCCTAGGGTTATTTTTCTCCAATTAGGGTTTTTAACCAATCTTGTGCATCCAATAGGTGTGTTTTTGTCATTGGATGAATATTTAGGTCATTTTCATCCTCCCTAGGGTTATTCTTGTCCAATTAGGGTTTTTAACCAATCTTGTGCATCCAATAGGTGTGTTTGTGTGATTGGATGAACATTTAGGTCATTTTCGTCCTCCCTAGGGTTATTCTTGTCCAATAAGGGTTTTTAACCAACTTGTGCCTTCAATAGGTGTGTTTGTGTCATTGGATGAACATTCAGGTCATTTTCATCCTCCCTACACATAATCTTGTCCAATTTGGGTTTTTAACCAATCTTGTGCATCCAATAGGTGTGTTTGTGTCATTGGATGACCATTTAGGTCATTTTCGTCCTACCTACACTTAATCTTGTCCAATTATCATTTTTAACCAACCTTGTGCATCCAATAGGTGTGTTTGTGTCATCGGGTGAACATTTAGGTCATTTTCGTCCTCCCTAGGGTTATTCTTGTCCAATTAGGGTTTTTAACCAACTTGTGCATTCAATAGGTGTGTTTGTATCTTTGGATGAACATTCAGCTCATTTTCATCCTCCCTACACTTAATCTTGTCCAATAAGGATTTTTAACCAATCTTGTGCATCCAATAGGTGTGTTTGTGTCATTGAATGAACATTTACGTCATTTTCGTCCTCCCTAGGGTTACTTCTCTCCAATTAGGGTTTTTAACCAATCTTGTGGATCCAATAGGTGTGTTTGTGTCATTGGATGACCATTTAGGTCATTTTAGTCCTCCCTACACTTAATCTTGTCCAATTAGGGGTTTTAACCAATCATGTGCATCCAATAGGTGTGTTTATGTCATTGGATGAACATTCAGGTCATTTTCATCCTCCCTACCCTTAATCTTGTCCAATTAGGGTTTTTGACCAATCTTGTGCATCCAAGAGGTGTGTTTGTGTCATTGAATGAACATTTAGGTCATTTTCGTACTCCCTAGGGTTTTTCTTCTCCAATTAGGATTTTTAACCAATCTTGTGCATCCAATCGGTGTGTTTGTGTCATTGGATGAACATTTAGGTCATTTTCATCCTCCCTAGGGTTATCCGTGTCCAATAAGGGTTTTTAACCAATCTTGTGCATCCAATAGATGTGTTTGTGTCATTGGATGAACATTTAGGTCATTTTCGTCCTCCCTACTCTTAATCTTGTCCAATTAGGGTTTTTAACCAATCTTGTGCATCCAATAGGTGTGTTTGTGTCATTGGATGAACATTTAGGTCATTTTGGTCCTCCCTACGGTTATTCTTGTCCAAATAGGGTTTTAAACCAACTTTTGCATCCAATTGGTGTGTTTGGGTCATTGGATGAACATTTAGGTCATTTTCATCCTCCCTACACTTAATCTTGTCCAATTAGGGTTTTCAACCAATCTTGTGCATCCAATAGGTGTGTTTGTGTCATTGGAAGAACATTTAGGTCATTTTCGTCCTCCCTAGGGGTATCCGTGTCCGATTAGGGTTTTTAACCAATCTTGTGCATCCAATAGGTGTGTTTGTGTCATTGGATGAACATTTAGGTCATTTTCGTCCTCCCTACACTTAATCTTGTCCAATTAGGGTTTTTAACCAATCTTGTGCATCCAATAGGTGTGTTTGTGTCATTGGATGAACATTTAGGTCATTTTCGTCCTCCCTAGGGTTATTCGTGTCCAATTAGCGTTTTTAACCAACCTTGTGGATCCAATAGGTGTGTTTGTGTCATTGGATGAACATTTAGGTCATTTTCGTCCTCCCTACACTTAATCTTGTCCAATTAGGGTTTTTAACCAATCTTGTGCATTCAATAGGTGTGTTTGTGTCATTGGATGAACATTTAGGTCATTTTCGTCCTCCCTACACTTAATCTTGTCCAATTAGGGTTTTTAACCAATCTTGTGCATCCAATAGGTGTGTTTGTGTCATTGGATGAACATTTAGGTCATTTTCGTTCTCTCTAGGGTTCTTCTTGTCCAATTAGGGTTTTTAACCAATCTTGAGCATCCAATAGGTGTGTTTGTGTCATTGGATGAACATTTAGGTCATTTTCGTCCTCCCTAGGGTTCTTCTTGTCCACTTAGGGTTTTTAATTCTTGTGCATCCAATAGATGTGTTTGTGTCATTGGATGAACATTTAGATCATTTTCGTCCTCCCTACACTTAATCTTGTCCAATTAGGGTTTTTAACCAATCTTGTGCATCCAATAGGTGTGTTTGTGTCATTGGATGAACATTTAGGTCATTTTCGTCCTCCCTACACTTAATCTTGTCCAATTAGGGTTTTTAACCAATCTTGAGCATCCAATAGGTGTGTTTGTGTCATTGGATGAACATTTAGGTCATTTTCGTCCTCGTTAGGGTTATTCTTCTCCAATTAGGGTTTTTAACCAATCTTGTGCATCCAATAGGTGTGTTTGTGTCATTGGATGAACAATTAGGTCATTTTCGTCCTCCCTAAATTTAATCTTGTCCAATTAGGGTTTTTACCCAATCTTGTGCATCCAATAGGTGTGTTTGTGTCATTGGATGAACATTTAGTTCATTTTCGTCCTCCCCAGGGTTATTCTTCTCCAATTAGGGTTTTTAACCAATCTTGTGCCTCCAATAGGTGTGTTTGTGTCATTGGATGAACATTTAGGTCATTTTCGTCCTCCCTACACTTAATCTTGTCCAATTAGGGTTTTTAACCAGTCTTGTGCGTCCAATAGGTGTGTTTGTGTCATTGGATGAACATTTAGGTCATTTTCGTCCTCCCTACACTTAATCTTGTCCAATTAGGGTTTTTAACCAATCTTGTGCATCCAATAGGTGTGTTTGTGTCATTGGATGAACATTTAGGTCATTTTCGTCCTCCCTACACTTAATCTTGTCCAATTAGGGTTTTAACCAATCTTGTGCATCCAATATGTGTGTTTGTGTCATTGGATGAACATTTAGGTCATTTTCGTCCTCCCTAGGGTTATTCTTGTCCAATTAGGGTTTTTAACCAATCTTGTGCATCCAATAGGTGTGTTTGTGTCAATGGATGAACATTTAGGTCATTTTCGTCCTCCCTACACTTAATCTTGTGCAATTTGGATTTTTAACCAATCTTGTGCATCAAATAGGAGTGTTTGTGTCGTTGGATGAACATTTAGGTTGTTTTCGTCCTCCCTAGGGTTATTCTTGTCCAATTAGGGTTTTTAACCAATCTTGTGCATCCAATAGGTGTGTTTGTGTCATTGGATGAACATTTAGGTCATTTTCATCCTCCCTAGGGTTATTCTTGTCCAATTAGGGTTTTTAACCAATCTTGTGCATCCAATAGGTGTGTTTGTCTCATTAGATGAACATTTAGGTCATTTTCGTCCTCCCTAAACTTAATCTTGTCCAATTAGGGTTTTTAACCAATCTTGTGCATCCAATAGGTGTGTTTGTGTCATTGGATGAACATTTAGGTCGTTTTCGTCCTCCCTAGGGTTCTTCTTGTCCAATTAGGGTTTTTAACCAATCTTGTGCATCCAATAGGTGTGTTTGTGTCATTAGATGAACATTTAGGTCATTTTCGTCCTCCCTAGGGTTCTTCTTGTCCAATTAGGGTTTTTAACCAATCTTGTGCATCCAATAGGTGTGTTTGTGTCATTGGATGAACATTTAGGTCATTTTCGTCCTCCCTAGGGTTATTCTTCACCAATTAGGGTTTTTAACCAATCTTTTGCATCCAATAGGTGTGTTTGTCTCATTAGATGAACATTTAGGTCATTTTCGTCCTCCCTAAACTTAATCTTGTCCAATTAGGGTTTTTAACCAATCTTGTGCATCCAATAGGTGTGTTTGTGTCATTGGATGAACATTTAGGTCATTTTCGTCCTCCCTAGGGTTTTTCTTTTCCAATTAGGGTTTTTAACCAATCTTGTGCATCCAATAGGTGTGTTTGTGTCATTGGATGAACATTTAGGTCATTTTCGTCCTCCCTACACTTAATCTTGTCCAATTAGGGTTTTTAACCAATCTTGTGCATCCAATAGGTGTGTTTGTGTCATTGGATGAACATTTAGGTCATTTTCGTCCTCCCTACACTTAATCTTGTCCAATTAGGGTTTTTAACCAATCTTGTGCATCCAACAAGTGTGTTTGTGTCATTGGATGAACATTTAAGTCATTTTCGTCCTCCCTAGGGTTATTCTTCTCCAATTAGGGTTTTTAACCAATCTTGTGCATCCAATAGGTGTGTTTGTGTCATTGGATGAACATTTAGGTCATTTTCGTCCTCCCTACACTTAATCTTGTCCAATTAGGGTTTTTAACCAATCTTGTGCATCCAATAGGTGTGTTTGTGTCATTGGATGAACATTTAGGTCATTTTCCTCCACCCTAGGGTTATTCTTCTCTAATTAGGATTTTTAACCAATCTTGTGCATCCAATAGGTGTGTTTGTGTCATTGGATGAACATTTAGGTCATTTTCGTCCTCCCTACACTTAATCTTGTCCAATTAGGGTTTTTAACCAATCTTGTGCATCCAATAGGTGTGTTTGTGTCATTGGATGAACATTTAGGTCATTTTCGTCCGCCCTAGGGTTATTCTTCTCCAATTAGGGTTTTTAACCAATCTTGTGCATCCAATAGGTGTGTTTGTGTCATTGGATGAACATTTAGGTCATTTTCGTCCTCCCTAGGGTTATTCTTCTCCAATTAGGGTTTTTACCAATCTTGTGCATCCAATAGGTGTGTTTGTGTCATTGGATGAACATTTAGGTCATTTTCGTCCTCCCTAAACTTAATGTTGTCCAATTAGGGTTTTTACCCAATCATGTGCATCCAATAGGTGTGTTTGTGTCATTGGATGAACATTTAGGTCATTTTCGTCCTCCCTACACTTAATCTTGTCCAATTAGGGTTTTTAACCAATCTTGTGCATCCAATAGGTGTGTTTGTGTCATTGGATGAACATTTAGTTCATTTTCGTCCTCCCTAGGGTTATTCTTCTCCAATTAGGGTTTTTAACCAATCTTGTGCATCCGATAGGTGTGTTTGTGTCATTGGATGAACATTTAGGTCATTTTCGTCCTCCCTACACTTAATCTTGTCCAAGTAGGGTTTTTAACCAATCTTGTGCATCCAATAGGTGTGTTTGTGTCATTGGATGAACATTTAGGTCATTTTCGTCCTCCCTACACTTAATCTTGTCCAATTAGGGTTTTTAACCAATCTTGTGCATCCAATAGGTGTGTTTGTGTCATTGGATGAACATTTAGGTCATTTTCGTCCTCCCTAGGGTTATTCTTCTCCAATTAGGGTTTTTAACCAATCTTGTGCATCCAATAGGTGTGTTTGTGTCATTGGATGAACATTTAGGTCATTTTTATCCTCCCTACACTTAATCTTGTCCAATTAGGGTTTTTAACCAATCTTGTGCATCCAATAGGTGTGTTTGTGTCATTGGATGAACATTTAGGTCATTTTCGTACTCCCTAGGGTTATTCTTCTCCAATTAGGGTTTTTAACCAATCTTGTGTATCCAATAGGTGTGTTTGTGTCATTGGATTAACATTTAAGTCATTTACGTCCTCCCTAGGGTTATTCTTCTCCAATTATGGTTTTTAACCAATCTTGTGCATCCAATAGGTGTGTTTGTGTCATTGGATGAACATTTAGGTCATTTTCGTCCTCCCTACACTTAATCTTGTCCAATTAGGGTTTTTAACCAATCTTGTGCATCCAATAGGTGTGTTTGTGTCATTGGATGAACATTTAGGTCATTTTCGTCCTCCCTACACTTAATCTTGTCCAATTAGGGTTTTTAACCAATCTTGTGCATCCAATAGGTGTGTTTGTGTCATTGGATGAGCATTTAGGTCATTTTCATCCTCCCTAGGTTTTTTTTGTACAATTAGGGTTTTTAACCAATCTTGTGCATCCAATAGGTGTGTTTGTGTCATTGGATGAACATTTAGGTCATTTTCGTCCTCCCTACACTTAATCTTGTCCAATTAGGGTTTTTAACCAATCTTGTGCATCCAATAGGTGTGTTTGTGTCATTGGATGAACATTTAGGTCATTTTCGTCCTCCCTACACTTAATCTTGTCCAATTAGGGTTTTTAACCAATCTTGTGCATCCAATAGGTGTGTTTGTGTCATTGGATGAACATTTAGGTCATTTTCGTCCTCCCTAGGGTTATTCGTGTCTAATTAGCGTTTTTAACCAACCTTGTGGATCCAATAGGTGGGTTTGTGTCATTGGATGAACATTTAGGTCATTTTCGTCCTCCCTAGGGTTATTCTTGTCCAATTAGGGTTATTAACCTATCTTGTGCATCCAATAGGTGTGTTTGTGTCATTGGATGAACATTTAGGTCATTTTCATCCTCCCTAGGGTTATTCGTGTCCAATTAGCATTTTTAACCAACCTTGAGCATCCAATAGGTGTGTTTGTGTCATTGGATGAAAATTTAGGTCATTTTCGTCCTACCTACACTTAATCTTGTCCAATTAGGGTTTTTAACCAATCTTGTGCATCCAATAGACGTGTTTGTGTCATTGGAAGAATATTTAGGTCATTTTCGTCCTCCCTACACTTATTCTTGTCCAATTAGGGTTTTTAACCAATCTTGTGCATCTAATACGTGTGTTTGTGTCATTGGATGAACATTTAGGTCATTTTGGTTCCCCATACGGTTATTCTTGTCCAAATAGGGTTTTAAACCAACTTTTGCATCCAATTGGTGTGTTTGGGTCATTGGATGAACATTTAGGTCATTTTCATCCTCCCTACACTTAATCTTGTCCAATTAGCGTTTTTAACCAACCTTGTGCATCCAATAGGTGTGTTTGTGTCATTGGATGAACATTTAGGTCATTTTCGTCCTCCCTAGGGTTATTCTTGTCCAATTAGGGTTTTTAACCAACTTGTGCATTCAATAGGTGTGTTTGTGTCATTGGATGAACATTCAGGTCATTTTCATCCTCCCTACACTTAAACTTATCCAATTAGGGTTTTTAACCAATCTTGTGCATCCAATAGGTGTGTTTGTGTCATTGAATGAACATTTAGGTCGTTTTTGTCCTCCCTAGGGTTATTTTTCTCCAATTAGAGTTTTTAACCAATCTTGTGGATCCAATAGGTGTGTTTGTGTCATTGGATGACCATTTAGGTCATTTTCGTCCTCCCTACACTTAATCTTGTCCAATTAGCATTTTTAACCAACCTTGTGCATCCAATAGGTGTGTTTGTGTCATTGGATGAACATTTAGGTCATTTTCATCCTCCCTAGGGTTATTCTTGTCCAATTAGGGTTTTTAACCAATCTTCTGCATCCAACAGGTGTGTTTGTGTCATTGGATGAACATTTAGGTCATTTCCATCCTCCCTAGGGTTATTCTTCTCCAATTAGGATTTTTAACCAATCTTGTGCCTCCAATAGGTGTATTTGTGTCATTGGATGAACATTTAGGTCATTTTCGTCCTCCCAAGGGTTATCCGTGTCCAATAAAGGTGTTTAACCAATCTTGTGGATCCAATAGATGTGTTTGTGTCATTGGATGAACATTTAGGTCATTTTCGTCCTCCCTACTCTTAATCTTGTCCAATTAGGGTTTTTAACCAATCTTGTGCATCCAATAGGTGTGTTTGTGTCATTGGATGAACATTTAGGTCATTTTCATCCTCCCTAGGGTTATTCTTCTCCAATTAGGGTTTTTAACCAATCTTGGGCATCCAATATATGTGTTTGTGTCATTGGATGAACATTTAGGTCATTTTCGTCCTCCCTAGGGTTATTCTTCTCCAATTAGGGTTTTTAACCAATCTTGTGCATCCAATAGGTGTGTTTGTGTCATTGGATGAACATTTAGGTCATTTTCGTCCTCCCTAGGGTTATTCTTCTCCAATTAGGGTTTTTAACCAATCTTGTGCATCCAATAGGTGTGTTTGTGTCATTGGATGAACATTTAGGTCATTTTCGTCCTCCCTACACTTAATCTTGTCCAATTAGGGTTTTTAACCAATCTTGTGCATAAAATAGGTGTGTTTGTGTCATTGGATGAACATTTAGGTCATTTTCGTCCTCCCTACACTTAATCTTGTCCAATTAGGGTTTTTAACCAATCTTGTGCATCCAATAGGTGTGTTTGTGTCATTGGATGAACATTTAGGTCATTTTCTTCCTCCCTACACTTAATCTTGTCTAATTAGGGTTTTTAACCAATCTTGAGCATCCAATAGGTGTGTTTGTGTCATTGGATGAACATTTAGGTCATTTTCGTCCTCCCTACACTTAATCTTGTCCAATTAGGGTTTTTAACCAATCTTGTGCATCCAATAGGTGTGTTTGTGTCATTGGATGAACATTTAGGTCATTTTCGTCCTCCCTAGGGTTATTCTTCTCGAATTAGGGTTTTTAACCAATCTGGTGCTTCCGATTGGTCTGTTTGTGTCATTGGATGAACATTTAGGTCATTTTCGTCCTCCCTAGGGTTATTCTTCTCCAATTAGGGTTTTTAACCAATCTTGTGCATCCAATAGGTGTGTTTGTGTCATTGGATGAACATTTAGGTCATTTTCGTCCTCCCTTGAGTTATTCTTCTCCAATTAGGGTTTTTAACCAATCTTGTGCATCCAATAGGTGTGTTTGTGTCATTGGATGAACATTTAGGTCATTTTCGTCCTCCCTAGGGTTATTCTTCTCCAATTAGGGTTTTTAACCAATCTGGTGAATCCAATAGGTGACTTTATGTCATTGGATGAACATTTACGGCATTTTCGTCCTCCCTACACTTAATCTTGTCCAATTAGGGTTTTTAACCATTCTTGTGCATCCAATAGGTGTGTTTGTGTCATTGGATGAACATTTAGGTCATTTTCGTCCTCCCTAGGGTTATTCTTCTCCAATTAGGGTTTTTAACCAATCTTGTGCATCCAATAGGTGTGTTTGTGTCATTGGATGAACATTTAGGTCATTTTCGTCCTCCCTACACTTAATCTTGTCCAATTAGGGTTTTTAACCATTCTTGTGTATCCAATAGGTGTGTTTGTGTCATTGGATGAACATTTACGTCATTTTCGTCCTCCCCAGGGTTATTCTTGTCCAATTAGTGTTTTTAACCAATCTTGTGCATCCAATAGGTGTGTTTTTGTCATTGGATGAACATTTAGGTCATTTTCGTCCACCCGACACTTAATCTTGTCCAATTAGGGTTTTTAACCAATCTTGTGCATCCAATAGGTGTGTTTGTATCATTGGATGAACATTTAGGTCATTTTCGTCCTCCCTAGGGTTATTCTTCTCCAATTAGGGTTTTTAACCAATCTTGTGCATCCAATAGGTGTGTTTGTCTCATTAGATGAACATTTAGGTCATTTTCGTCCTCCCTAAACTTAATCTTGTCCAATTAGGGTTTTTAACCAATCTTGTGCGTCCAATAGGTGTGTTTGTGTCATTGGATGAACATTTAGGTCATTTTCGTCCTCCCTACACTTAATCTTGTCAAATTAGGGTTTTTAACCAATCTTGTGCATCCAATAGGTGTGTTTGTGTCATTGGATGAACATTTAGGTCATTTTCGTCCTCCCTAGGGTTATTCTTCTCCAATTAGTGTTTTTAACCAATCTTGTGCATCCAATAGGTGTGTTTGTCTCATTAGATGAACATTTAGGTCATTTTCGTCCTCCCTAAACTTAATCTTGTCCAATTAGGGTTTTTAACCAATCTTGTGCATCCAATAGGTGTGTTTGTGTCATTGGATGAACATTTAGGTCATTTTCGTCCTCCCTAGGGTTATTCTTCTCCAATTAGGGTTTTTAACCAATCTTGTGCATCCAATAGGTGTGTTTGTGTCATTGGATGAACATTTAGGTGATTTTTGTCCTCCCTAGGGTTATTCTTCTCCCATTAGGGTTTTTAACCAATCTTGTGCATCCAATAGGTGTGTTTGTGTCATTGGATGAACATTTAGGTCATTTTCGTCCTCCCTAGGGTTATTCTTCTCCAATTAGGGTTTTTAACCAATCTTGTGCATCCAATAGGTGTGTTTGTGTCATTGGATGAACATTTAGGTCATTTTCGTCCTCCCTAAACTAAATGTTGTCAAATTAGGGTTTTTAACCAATCTTGTGCATCCAAGAGGTGTGTTTGTGTCATTGGATGAACATTTAGGTCATTTTCGTCCTCCCTAGGGTTATTCTTCTCCAATTAGGGTTTTTAACCAATCTTGTGCATCCAATAGGTGTGTTTGTGTCATTGGATGAACATTTAGGTCATTTTCATCTTTCCTATGGTTATTCTTCTCCAATTAGGGTTTTTAACCAATCTTGTGCATCCAATAGGTGTGTTTGTGTCATTGGATGAACATTTAGGTCATTTTCGTCCTCCCTAGGGTTATTCTTCTCCAATTAGGGTTTTTAACCAATCTCGTGCATCCAATAGGTGTGTTTGTGTCATTGGATGAACATTTAGGTCATTTTCGTCCTCCCTAGGGTTAGTCTTGTCCAATTAGGGTTTTTAACCAATCTTGTGCATCCAATAGGTGTGTTTGTGTCATTGGATGAACATTTAGGTCATTTTCGTCCTCCCTACACTTAATCTTGTCCAATTACGGTTTTTAACCAATCTTGTGCATCCAATAGGTGTGTTTGTGTCATTGGATGAACATTTAGGTCATTTTCGTCCTCCCTACACTTAATCTTGTCCAATTAGGGTTTTTAACCATTCTTGTGCATCCAATAGGTGTGTTTGTGTCATTGGATGAACATTTAGGTCATTTTCGTCCTCCCTAGGGTTATTCTTCTCCAATTAAGGTTTTCAACCAATCTTGTGCATCCAATAGGTGTGTTTGTGTCATTGGATGAACATTTAGGTCATTTTCGTCCTGTCGACACTTAATCTTGTCGAATTAGGGTTTTTAACCAATCTTGTGCATCCAATAGGTGTGTTTGTATCATTGGATGAACATTTAGGTCATTTACGTCCTCCCTAGGGTTCTTCTTGCCCAATTAGGGTTTTTAACCAATCTTGTGCATCCAATAGGTGTGTTTGTGTCATTGGATGAACATTTAGGTCATTTTCGTCCTCCCTAAACTTATTCTTGTCCAATTAGGGTTTTTAACCAATCTTGTGCATCCAATAGGTGTGTTTGTGTCATTGGATGAACATTTAGGTCATTTTCGTCCTCCCAAAGGTTATTCTTCTCCAATTAGGGTTTTTAACCAATCTTGTGCGTCCAATAGGTGTGTTTGTGTCATTGGATGAACATTTAGGTCATTTTCGTCCTCCCTAGGGTTATTCTTCTCCAATTAGGGTTTTTAACCAATCTTGTGCATCCAATAGGTGTGTTTGTGTCATTGGATGAACATTTAGGTCATTTTCGTCCTCCCAACATTTAATCTTGTCTAATTAGGGTTTTTAACCAATCTTGTGCATCCAATAGGTGTGTTTGTGTCATTGGATGAACATTTAGGTCATTTTCGTCCTCCCTAGGGTTATTCTTCTCCAATTAGGGTTTTTAACCAATCTTGTGCATCCAATAGGTGTGTTTGTGTCATTGGATGAACATTTAGGTCATTTTCGTCCTCCCTAAACTAAATGTTGTCAAATTAGGGTTTTTAACCAATCTTGTGCATCCAAGAGGTGTGTTTGTGTCATTGGATGAACATTTAGGTCATTTTCGTCCTCCCTAGGGTTATTCTTCTCCAATTAGGGTTTTTAACCAATCTTGTGCATCCAATAGGTGTGTTTGTGTCATTGGATGAACATTTAGGTCATTTTCGTACTCCCTAGGGTTATTCTTCTACAATTAGGGTTTTTAACCAATCTTGTGCATCCAATAGGTGTGTTTGTGTCATTGGATGAACATTTAGGTCATTTTCGTCCTCCCTAGGGTTATTCTTCTCCAATTAGGGTTTTTAACCAATCTTGTGCATCCAATAGGTGTGTTTGTGTCATTGGATGAACATTTAGGTCATTTTCGTCCGCCCTAGGTTTATTCTTCTCCAATTAGCGTTTTTAACCAATCTTGTGCATCCAATAGGTGTGTTTGTGTCATTGGATGAACATTTAGGTCATTTTGGTCCTCCCTACACTTAATCTTGTCCAATTAGGGTTTTTAACCAATCTTGGGCATCCAATAGGTGTGTTTGTGTCATTGGATGAACATTTAGGTCATTTTCGTCCTCCCTACACTTAATCTTGTCCAATTAGGGTTTTTAACCAATCTTGTGCATCCAATAGGTGTGTTTGTGTCATTGGATGAACATTTAGGTCATTTTCGTCCTCCCTAGGGTTATTCTTCTCCAATTAGGGTTTTTAACCAATCTTGTG
Source organism: Cicer bijugum (assembly GCA_037974875.1). Classification (NCBI taxonomy): domain Eukaryota; kingdom Viridiplantae; phylum Streptophyta; class Magnoliopsida; order Fabales; family Fabaceae; genus Cicer; species Cicer bijugum. Next base: position 2,026,629 of record JBBPBT010001281.1, on the reverse strand, counting down.
CATCCAATAGGTGTGTTTGTGTCATTGGATGAACATTTAGGTCACTTTCGTCCACCCTAGAGTTATTCTTCTCCAATTTGGGTTTTTAACCAATCTTGTGCATCCAATAGGTGTGTTTGTGTCATTGGATGAACATTTAGGTCATTTTCGTCCTCCCTACACTTATTCTTGTCCATTTAGGGTTTTTAACCAATCTTGTGCATCCAATAGGTGTGTTTGTGTCATTGGATGAACATTTGGGTCATTGTCGTCCTCCCTAGGGTTCTTCTTGTCCAATTAGGGTTTTTAACCAATCTTGTGCATCCAATAGGTGTGTTTGTGTCATTGGATGAACATTTGGGTCATTTTTGTCCTCCCTAGGGTTCTACTTGTTCAATTAGGGTTTTTAACCAATCTTGTGCATCCAATAGGTGTGTTTGTGTCATTGGATGAACATTTAGGTCATTTTCGTCCTCCCAAAACTTAATCTTGTCCAATTAGGGTTTTTAACCAATCTTGTGCATCCAATAGGTGTGTTTGTGTCATTGGATGAACATTTAGGTCATTTTCATCCTCCCTCGGGTTATTCTTGTCCAATTAGGGTTTTTAACCAATCTTGTGCATCCAATAGGTGTGTTTGTGTCATTGGATGAACATTTAGGTCATTTTCATCCTCCCTAGGGTTATCCGTGTCCGATTATGGTTTTTAACCAATCTTGTGCATCCAATAGATGTGTTTGTGTCATTGGATGAACATTTAGGTCATTTTCGTCCTCCCTACTCTTAATCTTGTCCAATTAGGGTTTTTAACCAATCTTGTGCATCCAATAGGTGTGTTTGTGTCATTGGATGAACATTTAGGTCATTTTCATCCTCCCTAGGGTTATTCGTGTCCAATTAGCATTTTTAACCAACCTTGTGCATCCAATAGGTGTGTTTGTGTCATTGGATGAAATTTAGGTCATTTTCGTCCTACCTACACTTAATCTTGTCCAATTAGGGTTTTTAACCAATCTTGTGCATCCAATAGATGTGATTGTGTCATTGGAAGAATATTTAGGTCATTTTCGTCCTCCCTACACTTATTCTTGTCCAATTAGGGTTTTTAACCAATCTTGTGCATCCAATACGTGTGTTTGTGTCATTGGATGAACATTTAGGTCATTCTGGTTCCCCATACGGTTATTCTTGTCCAAATAGGGTTTTAAACCAACTTTTGCATCCAATTGGTGTGTTTGGGTCATTGGATGAACATTTAGGTCATTTTCATCCTCCCTACACTTAATCTTGTCCAATTAGGGTTTTCAACCAATCTTGTGCATCCAATAGGTGTGTTTGTGTCATTGGAAGAACATTTAGGTCATTTTCGTCCTCCCTAGGGTTATCCGTGTCCGATTAGGGTTTTTAACCCATCTTGTGCATCCAATAGATGTGTTTGTGTCATTGGATGAATATTTAGGTCATTTTCGTCCTCCCTACACTTAATCTTGTCCAATTAGGGTTTTTAACCAATCTTGTGCATCCAATAGCTGTGTTTGTGTCATTGGATGAACATTTAGGTCATTTTCATCCTCCTTAGGGTTATTCGTGTCCAATTAGCGTTTTTAACCAACCTTGTGGATCCAATAGGTGTGTTTGTGTCATTGGATGAACATTTAGGTCATTTTCGTCCTCCCTACACTTAATCTTGTCCAATTAGGGTTTTTAACCAATCTTGTGCATCCAATAGGTGTGTTTGTGTCATTGGATGAACATTTAGGTCATTTTCGTCCTCCCTAGGGTTATTCTTGTCCAATTAGGGTTTTTAACCAATCTTGTGCATCCAATAGGTGTGTTTGTGTCCTTGGATGAACATTTAGGTCATTTTCGTTGTTCCTACACTTATTCTTGTCCAATTAAGGTTTTTAACCAATCTTGTGCATCCAATAGGTGTGCTTGTGTTATTGGATGAACATTTAGGTCATTTTCGTTCTCCCTAGGGTAATTCTTCTCCAATTAGGGTTTTTAACCAATCTTGTGCATCCAATATGTGTGTTTGTGTCATTGGATGAACATTTAGGTCATTTTCGTTCTCCCTACACTTAATCTTTTCAAATTAGGGTTTTTAACCAATCTTGTGCATCCAATAGGTGTGTTTGTGTCATTGGATGAACATTTAGGTCATTTTCGTCCTCCCTACACTTAATCTTGTCCAATTAGGGTTTTTAACCATTCTTGTGCATCCAATAGGTGTATTTGTGTCATTGGATGAACATTTAGGTCATTTTCGTCCTCCCTAGGGTTATTCTTCTCCAATTAGGGTTTTTAACCAATCTTGTGCATCCAATAGGTGTGTTTGTGTCATTGGATGAACATTTAGGTCATTTTCGTCCTCCCTACACTTAATCTTGTCCAATTAGGGTTTTTAACCAATCTTGTGCATCCAATAGGTGTGTTTGTGTCATTGGATGAACATTTAGGTCATTTTCGTCCTCCCTAGGGTTAATCTTCTCCAAGTAGGGTTTTTAACCAATCTTGTGCATCCAATAGGTGTGTTTGTGTCATTGGATGAACATTTAGGTCATTTTCGTCCTCCCTACACTTAATCCTGTCCAATTAGGGTTTTTAACCAATCTTGTGCATCCAATAGGTGTGTTTGTGTCATTGGATGAACATTTAGGTCATTTTCGTCCTCCCTACACTTAATCCTGTCCAATTAGGGTTTTTAACCAATCTTGTGCATCCAATAGGTGTGTTTGTGTCATTGGATGAACATTTATGTCATTTTCGTCCTCCCTAGGGTTACTCTTCTCCAATTAAGGTTTTTTACCAATCTTGTGCATCCAATAGGTGTGTTTGTGTCATTGGATGAACATTTAGGTCATTTTCGTCCTCCCTAGGGTTATTCTTCTCCAATTAGGGTTTTTAACCAATCTTGTGCATCCAATAGGTGTGTTTGTGTCATTGGATGAACATTTAGGTCATTTTCGTCCTCCCTACACTTAATCTTGTCCAATTAGGGTTTTTAACCAATCTTGTGCATCCAATAGGTGTGTTTGTGTCATTGGATGAACATTTAGGTCATTTTCGTCCTCCCTAGGGTCATTCTTCTCCAATTAGGGTTTTTAACCAATCTTGTGCATCCAATAGGTGTGTTTGTGTCATTGGATGAACATTTAGGTCATTTTCGTCCTCCCTACACTTAATCTTGTCCAATTAGGGTTTTTAACCAATCTTGTGCATCCAATAGGTGTGTTTGTGTCATTGGATGAACATTTAGGTCATTTTCGTCCTCCCTAGGGTTATTCGTCTCCAATTAGGGTTTTTAACCAATCTTGTGCATCCAATAGGTGTGTTTGTGTCATTGGATGAACATTTAGGTCATTTTCGTCCTCCCTAGGGTTATTCTTGTCCAATTAGGGTTTTTAACCAATCTTGTGCATCCAATAGGTGTGTTTGTGACATTGAATGAACATTTAGGTCATTTTCGTCCTCCCTACACTTAATCTTGTCCAATTAGGGTTTTTAACCAATCTTGTGCATCCAATAGGTGTGTTTGTGTCATTGGATGAACATTTAGGTCATTTTCGTCCTCCCTAGGGTTATTCTTCTCCAATTAGGGTTTTTAACCAATCTTGTGCATCCAATAGGTGTGTTTATGTCATTGGATAAACATTTAGGTCATTTTCGTCCTCCCTAGGGTTAGTCTTGTCCAATTAGGGTTTTTAACCAATTTGTGCATCCAATAGTGTGTTTGTGTCATTGGATGAACAATTAGGTCATTTTCGTCCTCCCTAGGGTTATTCTTCTCCAATTAGGGTTTTTAACCAATCTTGTGCATCCAATAGGTGTTTTTGTGTCATTGGATGAACATTTAGGTCATTTTCGTCCTCCCTAGGGTGATTCTTGTCCAATTAGGGTTTTAACCAATCTTGTGCATCCAATAGGTGTGTTTGTGTCATTGGATGAACATTTAGGTCATTTTCGTCCTCCCTACACTTAATCTTGTCCAATTAGGGTTTTTAACCAATCTTGTGCATCCAATAGGTGTGTTTGTGTCATTGGATGAACATTTAGGTCATTTTCGTCCTCCCTAGGGTTATTCTGCTCCAATTAGGGTTTTTAACCAATCTTGTGCATCCAATAGGTGTGTTTGTGTCATTGGATGAACATTTTGGTCATTTTCGTCCTCCCTACACTTAATCTTGTCCAATTATGGTTTTTAACCAATCTTGTGCATCCAATAGGTGTGTTTGTGTCATTGGATGAACATTTAGGTCATTTTCGTCCTCCCTACACTTAATCGTCTCCAATTAGGGTTTTTAACCAATCTTGTGCGTCCAATAGGTGTGTTTGTGTTATTGTATGAACATTTAGGTCATTTTCGTCCTCCCTAGGGTTATTCTTGTCCAATGAGGGTTTTTAACCAATCTTGTGCATCCAATAGGTGTGTTTGTGTCATTGGATGAACATTTAGGTCATTTTCGTCCTCCCTAGGGTTATTCTTCTCCAATTAGGGTTTTTAACCAATCTTGTGCATCCAATAGGTGTGTTTGTCTCATTAGATGAACATTTAGGTTATTTTCGTCCTCCCTAAACTTAATCTTGTCCAATTAGGGTTTTTAACCAATCTTGTGCATCCAATAGGTGTGTTTGTGTCATTGGATGAACATTTAGGTCATTTTCGTCCTCCCTAGGGTTATTCTTCTCCAATTAGGGTTTTTAACCAATCTTGTGCATCCAATAGGTGTGTTTGTGTCATTGGATGAACATTTAGGTCATTTTCGTCCGCCCTAGGTTTATTCTTCTCCAATTAGCGTTTTTAACCAATCTTGTGCATCCAATAGGTGTGTTTGTGTCATTGGATGAACATTTAGGTCATTTTGGTCCTCCCTACACTTAATCTTGTCCAATTAGGGTTTTTAACCAATCTTGGGCATCCAATAGGTGTGTTTGTGTCATTGGATGAACATTTAGGTCATTTTCGTCCTCCCTACACTTAATCTTGTCCAATTAGGGTTTTTAACCAATCTTGTGCATCCAATAGGTGTGTTTGTGTCATTGGATGAACATTTAGGTCATTTTCGTCCTCCCTAGGGTTATTCTTCTCCAATTAGGGTTTTTAACCAATCTTGTGCATCCAATAGGTGTGTTTGTCTCATTAAATGAACATTTAGGTCATTTTCGTCCTCCCTACACTTAATCTTGTCCAATTAGGGTTTTTAACCAATCTTGTGCATCCAATAGGTGTGTTTGTGTCATTGGATGAACATTTAGGTCATTTTCGTCCTCCCTAGGGTTATTCTTGTCCAATTAGGGTTTTTAACCAATCTTGCGGATCCAATAGGTGTGTTTGTGTCGTTTGATGAACATTTAGGTGATTTTCGTCCTCCCCACACTTGATCTTGTCCAATTAGGGTTTTTATTCAATCTTGTGCATCCAAAAGGTGCGTTTGTGTCATTGGATGAACATTTAGGTCATTTTCGTCCTCCCTAGGGCTATTCTTTTCCAATTAGGGTTTTTAACCAATGTTGTGCGTCCAATAGGTGTGTTTGTGTCTTTGGAAGAACATTTAGGTCATTTTCGTCCTCCCTACACTTAATCTTGTCCAATTAGGGTTTTTAACCAATCTTGTGCATCCAATAGGTGTGTTTGTGTCATTGGATGAACATTTAGGTCATTTTCGTCCTCCCTAGGGTTATTCTTGTCCAATTAGGGTTTTTAACCAATCTTGTGCATCATATAGGTGTTTTTGTGTCATTGGATGAACATTTAGGTCATTTTCGTCCTCCCTGGGGTTATTCTTCTCCAATTAGGGTTTTTAACCAATCTTGTGCATCCAATAGGTGTGTTTGTGTCATTGGATGAACATTTAGGTCATTTTCGTCCTCCCTAGGGTTCTTCTTGTCCAATTAGGGTTTTTAACCAGTCTTGTGCATCCAATAGGTGTGTTTGCGTCATTGGATGAATATTTAGGTCATTTTCGTCCTCCCTACACTTAATCTTGTCCAATTAGGGTTTTTAACCAATCTTGTGCATCCAATAGGTGTGTTTGTGTCATTGGATGAACATTTAGGTCATTTTCGTCCTCCCTAGGGTTCTTCTTGTCCAATTAGGGTTTTTAACCAATCTTGAGCATCCAATAGGTGTGTTTGTGTCATTGGATGAACATTTAGGTCATTTTCATCCTCCCTAGGGTTTTTCTTGTCCAATTAGGATTTTTAACCAATCCTGTGCATCCATTAGGTGAGTTTGTGTCATTGGATGAACATTTAGGTCATTTTCGTCCTCCCTAGGGTTATTCTTCACCAATTAGGGTTTTTAACCAATCTTGTGCATCCAATAGGTGTGTTTGTGTCATTGGATGAACATTTAGGTCATTTTCGTCCTCCCTACACTTAATCTTGTCCAATTAGGGTTTTTAACCAATCTTGTGCATCCAATAGGTGTGTTTGCGTCATTGGATGAACATTTAGGTCATTTTCGTCCTCGCTACACTTAATCTTGTCAAATTTGGGTTTTTAACCTATCTTGTGCATCCAATAGGTGTGTTTGTGTCATTGGATGAACATTTAGGTCATTTTCGTTCTCCCTAGGGTTCTTCTTGTCCAATTAGGGTTTTTAACCAGTCTTGTGCATCCAATGGTGTGTTTGCGTAATTGGATGAACATTTAGGTCATTTTCGTCCTCCCTACACTTAATCTTGTCCAATTAGGGTTTTTAACCAATCTTGTGCATCCAATAGGTGTGTTTGTGTCATTGGATGAACATTTAGGTCATTTTCGTCCTCCCTAAACTTAATCTTGTCCAATTAGGGTTTTTAACCAATCTTGTGCATCCAATAGGTGTGTTTGTGTCATTGATTGAACATTTAGGTCATTTTCGTCCTCCTTAGGGTTATTGTTGTCCAATTAGGGTTTTTAACCAATCTTGTGCATCCAATAGGTGTGTTTGTGTCATTGGATGAACATTTAGGTCATTTTCGTCCTCCCTACACTTAATCTTGTCCAATTAGGGTTTTTAACCAATCTTGTGCATCCAATAGGTGTGTTTGTGCCATTGGATGAACATTTAGGTCATTTTCGTCCTCCCTAGGGTTATTCTTGTCCAATTAGGGTTTTTAACCAACTTGTGCATTCAATAGGTGTGTTTAGGTCATTGGATGAACATTCAGGTCATTTTCATCCTCCCTACACTTAATCTTGTCCAATTAGGGTTTTTAACCAATCTTGTGCATCCAATAGGTGTGTTTGTGTCATTGAATGAACATTTAGGTCATTTTCGTCCTCCCTAGGGTTATTTTTCTCCAATTAGGGTTTTTAACCAATCTTGTGCATCCAATAGGTGTGTTTGTGTCATTGGATGAATATTTAGGTCATTTTTATCCTCCCTAGGGTTATTCTTGTCCAATTAGGGTTTTTAACCAATCTTGTGCATCCAATAGGTGTGTTTGTGTCATTGGATGAACATTTAGGTCATTTTTGTCCTCCCTAGGGTTATTCTTGTCCAATTAGGGTTTTTAACCAACTTGTGCCTTCAATAGGTGTGTTTGTGTCATTGGATGAACATTCAGGTCATTTTCATCCTCCCTACACATAATCTTGTTCAATTTGGGTTTTTAACCAATCTTGTGCATCCAATAGGTGTGTTTGTGTCATTTAATGAACATTCAGGTCATTTTCGTCCTCCCTAGGGTTATTTTTCTCCAATTAGGGTATTTAACCAATCTTGTGGATCCAATAGGTGTGTTTGTGTCATTGGATGACCATTTAGGTCATTTTCGTCCTCCCTACACTTAATCTTGTCCAATTATCATTTTTAACCAACCTTGTGCATCCAATAGGTGTGTTTGTGTCATCGGATGAACATTTAGGTCATTTTCGTCCTCCCTAGGGTTATTCTTGTCCAATTAGGGTTTTTAACCAACTTGTGCATTCAATAGGTGTGTTTGTATCTTTGGATGAACATTCAGCTCATTTTCATCCTCCCTACACTTAATCTTGTCCAATAAGGATTTTTAACCAATCTTGTGCATCCAATAGGTGTGTTTGTGTCATTGAATGAACATTTACGTCATTTTCGTCCTCCCTGGGGTTATTTCTCTCCAATTAGGGTTTTTAACCTATCTTGTGGATCCAATAGGTGTGTTTGTGTCATTGGATGACCATTTAGGTCATTTTAGTCCTCCCTACACTTAATCTTGTCCAATTAGGGGTTTTAACCAATCATGTGCATCCAATAGGTGTGTTTATGTCATTGGATGAAAATTCAGGTCATTTTCATCCTCCCTACACTTAATCTTGTCCAATTAGGGTTTTTGACCAATCTTGTGCATCCAATAGGTGTGTTTGTGTCATTGGAATAACATTTAGGTCATTTTCGTCCTCCCTAGGGTTATCCGTGTCCGATTAGGGTTTTTAACCCATCTTGTGCATCCAATAGATGTGTTTGTGTCATTGGATGAACATTTAGGTCATTTTCGTCCTCCCTACACTTAATCTTGTCCAATTAGGGTTTTTAACCAATCTTGTGCATCCAATAGCTGTGTTTGTGTCATTGGATGAACATTTAGGTCATTTTCATCCTCCTTAGGGTTATTCGTGTCCAATTAGCTTTTTTAACCAACCTTGTGGATCCAATAGGTGTGTTTGTGTCATTGGATGAACATTTAGGTCATTTTCGTCCTCCCTACACTTAATCTTGTCCAATTAGGGTTTTTAACCAATCTTGTGCATCCAATAGGTGTGTTTGTGTCATTGGATGAACATTTAGGACATTTGCGTCCTCCCTACACTTAATCTTGTCCAATTAGGGTTTTTAACCATTCTTGTGCATCCAATAGGTGTGTTTGTGTCATTGGATGAACATTTAGGTCATTTTCGTCCTCCCTAGGGTTATTCTTCTCCAATTAGGGTTTTTAACCAATCTTGTGCATCCAATAGGTGTGTTTGTGTCATTGATTGAACATTTAGGTCATTTTCGTCCTCCCTACACTTAATCTTGTCCAATTAGGGTTTTTAACCAATCTTGTGCATCCAATAGGTGTGTTTGTGTCATTGGATGAACATTTAGGTCATTTTCGTCCTCCCTAGGGTTATTCGTGTCCAATTAGCGTTTTTAACCAACCTTGTTCATCCAATAGGTGTGTTTGTGTCATTGGATGAACATTTAGGTCATTTTCGTCCTCCCTACACTTAATCTTGTCCAATTAGGGTTTTTAACCTATCTTGTGCATCCAATAGGTGTGTTTGTGTCATTGGATGAACAGTTAGGTCATTTTCGTCCTCCCTAGGGTTATTCTTGTCCAATTAGGGTTTTAAACCAACTTGTGCATTCAATAGGTGTGTTTGTGTCATTGGATGAACATTCAGGTCATTTTCATCCTCCCTACACTTAATCTTGTCCAATTAGGGTTTTTAACCAATCTTGTGCATCCAATAGGTGTGTTTGTGTCATTGAATGAACATTTAGGTCGTTTTCGTCCTCCATAGGGTTATTTTTCTCCAATTAGGGTTTTTAACCAATCTTGTGGATCCAATAGGTGTGTTTGTGTCATTGGATGACCATTTAGGTCATTTACGTCCTCCCTACACTTAATCTTGTCCAATTAGCATTTTTAACCAACCTTGTGCATCCAATAGGTGTGTTTGTGTCATTGGATGAATATTTAGGTCATTTTCATCCTCCCTAGGGTTATTCTTGTCCAATTAGGGTTTTTAACCAATCTAGTGCATCCAATAGTTGTGTTTGTGTCATTGGATGAACATTTAGGTCATTTTCGTCCTCCCTACTCTTAATCTTGTCCAATTAGGGTTTTTAACCAATCTTGTGCATCCAATAGGTGTATTTGTGTCATTGGATGAACATTTAGGTCATTTTTGTCCTCCCTAGGGTTATTCTTGTCCAATTAGGGTTTTTAACCAA
>JBBPBT010001281.1:1968001-2010871 GCA_037974875.1 Cicer bijugum | reverse complement strand
CCCTACACTTAATCTTGTCCAATTAGGGTTTTTAACCAATCTTGTGCATCCAATAGGTGTGTTTGTGTCATTGAATGAACATTTAGGTCATTTTCGTCCTCCCTAGGGTTATTTTTCTCCAATTAGGGTTTTTAACCAATCTTGTGCATCCAATAGGTGTGTTTGTGTCATTGGATGACCATTTATGTCATTTTCGTCCTCCCTACACTTAATCTTGTCCAATTAGGGTTTTTAACCAATCATGTGCATCCAATAGGAGTGTTGGTGTCATTGGATGAACTTTTAGGTCATTGTCGTCCTCCCTAGGGTTATTCTTGTCCAATTAGGGTTTTAACCAAACTTGTGCATCCAATAGGTGTGTTTGTGTCATTGGATGAACTTTTAGGTCATTTTCGTCCTCCGTACACTTAATCTTGTCTAATTAGGGTTTTTAACCAATCTTGTGCATCCAATAGGTGTGTTTGTGTCATTGGATGAACATTTAGGTCATTTTCGTCCTCCCTAGGGTTATTCTTCTCCAATTAGGGTTTTTAACCAATCTTGTGCATCCGATAAGTGTGTTTGTGTCATTGGATGAACATTTAGGTCATTTTCGTCCTCCCTACACTTAATCTTGTCCAATTAGGGTTTTTAACCAATCTTGTGCATCCAATAGGTGTGTTTGTGTCATTGGATGAACATTTAGGTCATTTTCGTCCTCCCTAGGGTTATTCTTCTCGAATTAGGGTTTTTAACCAATCTGGTGCTTCCGATTGGTCTGTTTGTGTCATTGGATGAACATTTAGGTCATTTTCGTCCTCCCTAGGGTTATTCTTCTCCAATTAGGGTTTTTAACCAATCTTGTGCATCCAATAGGTGTGTTTGTGTCATTGGATGAACATTTAGGTCATTTTCGTCCTCCCTAGGGTTCTTCTTGTCCAATTAGGGTTTTTAACCAATCTTGTGCATCCAATAAATGTGTTTGTGTCATTGGATGAACATTTAGGTCATTTTCGTCCTCCTTAGGGTTATTCTTCTCCAATTAGGGTTTTTAACCAATCTTGTGCATCCAATAGGTGTGTTTGTGTCATTGGATGAACATTTAGGTCATTTTCGTCCTCCCTACACTTAATCTTGTCCAATTAGGGTGTTTAACCATTCTTGTGCATCCAATAGTTGTGTTTGTGTCATTGGATGAACATTTAGGTCATTTTCGTCCTCCTTAGGGTTATTCTTCTCCAATTAGGGTTTTTAACCAATCTTGTGCATCCAATAGGTGTGTTTGTGTCATTGGATGAACATTTAGGTCATTTTCGTCCTCCCTAGGGTTCTTCTTGTCCAATTAGGGTTTTTAACCAATCTTGTGCATCCAATAGGTGTGTTTGTGTCATTGGATGAACATTTAGGTCATTTTCGTCCTTCTTAGGGTTATTCTTCTCCAATTAGGGTTTTTAACCAATCTTGTGCATCCAATAGGTGTGTTTGTGTCATTGGATGAACATTTAGGTCATTTTCGTCCTACTTAGGGTTATTCTTCTCCAATTAGGGTTTTCAACCAATCTTGTGCATCCAATAGGTGTGTTTGTGTCATTGGATGAACATTTAGGTCATTTTCGTCCTCCTTAGGGTTATTCTTCTCCAATTAGGGTTTTTAACCAATCTTGTGCATCCAATAGGTGTGTTTGTGTCATTGGATGAACATTTAGGTCATTTTCGTCCTCCCTAGGGTTCTTCTTGTCCAATTTGGGTTATTAAACAATCTTGTGCATCCAATAGGTGTGTTTGTGTCATTGGATGAACATTTAGGTCATTTTCGTCCTCCTTAGGGTTATTCTTCTCCAATTAGGGTTTTTAACCAATCTTGTGCATCCAATAGGTGTGTTTGTGTCATTGGATGAACATTTAGGTCATTTTCGTCCTCCCTACATTTAATCTTGTCCAATTAGGGTTTTTAACCATTCTTGTGCATCCAATAGGTGTGTTTGTGTCTTTGGATGAACATTTAGGTCATTTTCGTCCTCCCTAGGGTTATTCTTCTCCAATTAGGGTTTTTAACCAATCTTGTGCATCCAATAGGTGTATTTGTGTCATTGGATGAACATTTAGGTCATTTTCGTCCTCCTTAGGGTTATTCTTCTCCAATTAGGGTTTTTAACCAATCTTGTGCATCCAATAGGTGTGTTTGTGTCATTGGATGAACATTTAGGTCATTTTCGTCCTCCTTAAGGTTATTCTTCTCCAATTAGGGTTTTTAACCAATCTTGTGCATCCAATAGGTGTGTTTGTGTCATTGGATGAACATTTAGGTCATTTTCGTCCTCCCTAGTGTTCTTCTTGTCCAATTAATGTTTTTAACCAATCTTGTGCATCCAATAGGTGTGTTTGTGTCATTGGATGAACATTTAGGTCATTTTCGTCCTCCTTAGGGTTATTCTTCTCCAATTAGGGTTTTTAACCAATCTTGTGCATCCAATAGGTGTGTTTGTGTCATTGGATGAACATTTAGGTCATTTTCGTCGTCCCTAGGGTTCTTCTTGTCCAATTAGGGTTTTTAACCAATCTTGTGCATCCAATAGGTGTGTTTGTGTCATTGGATGAACATTTAGGTCATTTTCGTCCTCCCTACACTTAATCTTGTGCAATTAGGGTTTTTAACCAATCTTGGGCATCCAATAGGTGTGTTTGTGTCATTGGATGAACATTTAGGTCATTTTCGTCCTCCCTACACTTAATCTTGTGCACTTAGGGTTTTTAACCAATCTTGTGCATCCAATAGGTGTGTTTGTGTCATTGGATGAACATTTAAGTTGTTTTCGTCCTCCCTAGGGTTATACTTCTCCAATTAGGGTTTTTAACCAATCTTGTGCATCCAATAGGTGTGTTTGTGTCATTGGATGAACATTTAGGTCATTTTCGTCCTCCCTAGGGTTATTCTTGTCCAATTAGGGTTTTTAACCAATCTTGTGCATCCAATAGGTGTGTTTGTGTCATTGGATGAACATTTAGGTCATTTTCGTCCTCCCTACACTTAATCTTGTCAAATTGGGTTTTTAACCAATCTTGTCCATCCAATAGGTGTGTTTCTGTCATTGGATGAACATTTACGTCATTTTCGTCCTCCCTAGGGTTCTTCTTGTCCAATTAGGGTTTTTAACCAATCTTGTGCATCCAATAGGTGTGTTTGTGTCATTGGATGAACATTTAGGTCATTTTCGTCCTCCCTAGGGTTATTCTTCTCTAATTAGGGTTTTTAACCAATCTTGTGCATCCAATAGGTGTGTTTGTGACATTGGATGAACATTTAGGTCATTTTCGTCCTCCCGACACTTAATCTTGTCCAATTAGGGTTTTTAACCAATCTTGTGGATCCAATAGGTGTGTTTGTGTCATTGGATGAACATTTTGGTCATTTTGGTCCTCCCTAGGATTCTTCTAGTCCAATTAGGGTTTTTAACCACTCTTGTGCATCCAACAAGTGTGTTTGTGTCATTGGATGAACATTTAGGTCATTTTCGTCCTCCCTACACTTAATCTTGTCCAATTAGGGTTTTTAACCAATCTTGTGCATCCAATAGGTGTGTTTGTGTCATTGGATGAACATTTAGGTCATTTTCGTCCTCCCTAGGGTTATTCTTCTCTAATTAGGGTTTTTAACCAATCTTGTGCATCCAATAGGTGTGTTTGTGTCATTGGATGAACATTTATGTCATTTTCGTCCTCCCTACACTTAATCTTGTCCAATCTTGTCCAATTAGGGTATTTAACCAATCTTGTGCATCCAATAGGTATGTTTGTTTCATTGGATGAACATTTAGGTCATTTTCGTCCTCCCTACACTTAATCTTGTCCAATTAGGGTTTTTAACCAATCTTGTGCATCCAATAGGTGTGTTTGTGTCATTGGATGAACATTTAGGTCATTTTCGTCCTCCCTAGGGTTATTCTTCTCCAATTAGGGTTTTTAACCAATCTTGTGCATCCAATAGGTGTGTTTGTGTCATTGGATGAACATTTAGGTCATGTTCGTCCTCCCTAGGGTTAGTCTTGTCCAATTAGGGTTTTTAACCAATCTTGTGCATCCAATAGGTGTGTTTGTGTCATTGGATGAACATTTAGGTCATTTTCGTCCTCCCTACACTTAATCTTGTCCAATTAGGGTTTTTAACCAATCTTGTGCATCCAATAGGTGTGTTTGTGCCATTGGATGAACATTTAGGTCATTTTCGTCCTCCCTAGGGTTATTCTTGTCCAATTAGGGTTTTTAACCAACTTGTGCATTCAATAGGTGTGTTTAGGTCATTGGATGAACATTCAGGTCATTTTCATCCTCCCTACACTTAATCTTGTCCAATTAGGGTTTTTAACCAATCTTGTGCATCCAATAGGTGTGTTTGTGTCATTGAATGAACATTTAGGTCATTTTCGTCCTCCCTAGGGTTATTTTTCTCCAATTAGGGTTTTTAACCAATCTTGTGCATCCAATAGGTGTGTTTGTGTCATTGGATGAATATTTAGGTCATTTTTATCCTCCCGAGGGTTATTCTTGTCCAATTAGGGTTTTTAACCAATCTTGTGCATCCAATAGGTGTGTTTGTGTCATTGGATGAACATTCAGGTCATTTTCGTCCTCCCTAGGGTTATTTTTCTCCAATTAGGGCATTTAACCAATCTTGTGGATCCAATAGGTGTGTTTGTGTCATTGGATGAACATTTAGGTCATTTTCGTCCTCCCTACACTTAATCTTGTCCAATTAGGGTTTTTAACTAATCTTGTGCATCCAATAGCTGTGTTTGTGTCATTGGATGAACATTTAGGTCATTTTCATCCTCCCTAGGGTTATTCGTGTCCAATTAGCGTTTTTAACCAACCTTGTGGATCCAATAGGTGTGTTTGTGTCATTGGATGAACATTTAGGTCATTTTCGTCCTCCCTACACTTAATCTTGTCCAATTAGGGTTTTTAACCAATCTTGTGCATCCAATAGGTGTGTTTGTGTCATTGGATGAACATTTAGGTCATTTTCGTCCTCCCTAGGGTTATTCTTGTCCAATTAGGGTTTTGAACCAACTTGTGCATTCAATAGGTGTGTTTGTGTCATTGGATGAACATTCAGGTCATTTTCATCCTCCCTACACTTAATCTTGTCCAATTAGGGTTTTTAACCAATCTTGTGCATCCAATAGGTGTGTTTGTGTCATTGAATGAACATTTAGGTCATTTTCGTCCTCCCTAGGGTTATTTTTCTCCAATTAGGGTTTTTAACCAATCTTGTGCATCCAATAGGTGTGTTTGTGTCATTGGATGAACATTTAGGTCATTTTCGTCCTCCCTACACTTATTCTTGTCCAATTAGGGTTTTTAACCAATCTTGTGCATCCAATAGGTGTGATTGTGTCATTGGAGGAACATTTAGGTCATTTTCGTCCTCCCTAAACTTAATCTTGTCCAATTAGGGTTTTTAACCAATCTTGTGCATCCAATAGGTGTGTTTGTGTCATTGGATGAACATTTAGGTCATTTTCGTCCTCCCTAGGGTTATTCTTCTCCAATTAGGGTTTTTAACCAATCTTGTGCATCCAATAGGTGTGTTTGTGTCATTGGATGAACATTTAGGTCATTTTCGTCGTCCCTACACTTAATCTTGTCAAATTAGGGTTTTTAACCAATCTTGTGCGTCCAATAGGTGTGTTTGTGTCATTGGATGAACATTTAGGTCATTTTCGTCCTCCCTACACTTAATCTTGTCCAATTAGGGTTTTTAACCAATCTTGTGCATCCAATAGGTGTGTTTGTGTCATTGGAGGAACATTTAGGTCATTTTCGTCCTCCCTAAACTTAATCTTGTCCAATTAGGGTTTTTAACCAATCTTGTGCATCCATTAGGTGTGTTTGTGTCATTGGATGAACATTTAGGTCATTTTCTTCCTCCCTACACTTAATATTGTCCAATTAGGGTTTTTAACCAATCTTGTGCTTCCAATAGGTGTGTTTGTGTCATTGGATGAACATTTAGGTCATTTTCGTCCTCCCTAGGGTTATTCTTCTCCAATTAGGG
Source organism: Cicer bijugum (assembly GCA_037974875.1). Taxonomy (NCBI): domain Eukaryota; kingdom Viridiplantae; phylum Streptophyta; class Magnoliopsida; order Fabales; family Fabaceae; genus Cicer; species Cicer bijugum. The sequence continues at coordinate 2,004,837 of JBBPBT010001281.1, read as the reverse complement.
TTTTTAACCAATCTTGTGCATCCAATAGGTGTGTTTGTGTCATTGGATGAACATTTAGGTCATTTTCGTCCTCCCTAAACTTCATCTTGTCCAATTAGGGTTTTTAACCAATCTTCTGCATCCAATAGGTGTGTTTGTGTCATTGGATGTACATTTAGGTCATTTTCGTCCTCCCTACACTTCATCTTGTCCAATTAGGGTTTTTAACCAATCTTGTGCATCCAATAGGTGTGTTTGTGTCATTGGATGAACATTTAGGTCATTTTCGTCCTCCCTACACTTCATCTTTCCAATTAGGGTTTTTAACCAATCTTGTGCATCCAATAGGTGTGTTTGTGTCATTGGATGAACATTTAGGTCATTTTCGTCCTCCCTACACTTCATCTTGTCCAATTAGGGTTTTTAACCAATCTTGTGCATCCAATAGGTGTGTTTGTGTCATTGGATGAACATTTAGGTCATTTTCGTCCTCCCTACACTTCATCTTGTCCAATTAGGGTTTTTAACCAATCTTGTGCATCCAATAGGTGTGTCTGTGTCATTGGATGAACATTTAGGTCATTTTCGTCCTCCCTACACTTCATCTTGTCCAATTAGGGTTTTTAACCAATCTTGTGCATCCAATAGGTGTGTTTGTGTCATTGGATGAACATTTAGGTCATTTTCGTCCTCCCTACACTTCATCTTGTCCAATTAGGGTTTTTAACCAATCTTGTGCATCCAATAGGTGTGTTTGTGTCATTGGATGAACATTTAGGTCATTTTCGTCCACCCTACACTTCATCTTGTCCAATTAGAATTTTTAACCAATCTTGTGCATCCAATAGGTGTGTTTGTGTCATTGGATGAACATTTAGGTCATTTTCGTCATCCCCAGGGTTATTCTTCTCCAATTATGGTTTTTAACCAATGTTGTGCATCCAATAGGTGTGTTTGTGTCATTGGATGAACATTTAGGTCATTTTCGTCCTCCCTAGGGTTATTCTTCTCCAATTAGGGTTTTTAACCAATCTTGTGCATCCAATAGGTGTGTTTGTGTCATTGGATGAACATTTAGGTCATTTTCGTCCTCCCTAGGGTTATTCTTCTCCAATTAGGGTTTTTAACCAATCTTGTGCATCCAATAGGTGTGTTTGTGTCATTGGATGAACATTTAGCTCATTTTCCTCCTCCCTAAACTTAATCTTCTCCAATTAGGGTTTTTAACCAATCTTGTGCATCCAATAGGTGTGTTTGTGTCATTGGATGAACATTTAGGTCATTTTCGTCCTCCCTAGGGTTATTCTTCTCCAATTAGGGTTTTTAACCAATCTTGTGCATCCAATAGGTGTGTTTGTGTCATTGGATGAACATTTAGGTCATTTTCGTCCTCCCTAGGGTTATTCTTCTCCAATTAGGGTTTTTAACCAATCTTGTGCATCCAATAGGTGTGTTTGTGTCATTGGATGAACATTTAAGTCATTTTCGTCCTCCCTACACTTAATCTTGTCTAATTAGGGTTTTTAACCAATCTTGTGCATCCAATAGGTGTGTTTGTGTCATTGGATGAACATTTAGGTCATTTTCGTCCTCCCTACACTTAATCTTGTCCAATTAGGGTTTTTAACCAATCTTGTGCATTCTATAGGTGTGTTTGTGTCATCGGATGAACATTTAGGTCATTTTCGTCCTCCCTACACTTAATCTTGTCCAATTAGGGTTTTTAACCAATCTTGTGCATCCAATAGGTGTGTTTGTGTCATTGGATGAACATTTAGGTCATTTTCGTCCTCCCTAGGGTTATTCTTCTCCAATTAGGGTTTTTAACCAATCTTGTGCATCCAATAGGTGTGTTTGTGTCATTGGATGAACATTTAGGTCATTTTCGTCCGCCCTAGGTTTATTCTTCTCCAATTAGCGTTTTTAACCAATCTTGTGCATCCAATAGGTGTGTTTGTGTCATTGGATGAACATTTAGGTCATTTTGGTCCTCCCTACACTTAATCTTGTCCAATTAGGGTTTTTAACCAATCTTGGGCATCCAATAGGTGTGTTTGTGTCATTGGATGAACATTTAGGTCATTTTCGTCCTCCCTACACTTAATCTTGTCCAATTAGGGTTTTTAACCAATCTTGTGCATCCAATAGGTGTGTTTGTGTCATTGGATGAACATTTAGGTCATTTTCGTCCTCCCTAGGGTTATTCTTCTCCAATTAGGGTTTTTAACCAATCTTGTGCATCCAATAGGTGTGTTTGTGTCAATTGATGAACATTTAGGTCATTTTCGTCCTCCCTACACTTAATCTTGTCCAATTAGGGTTTTTGACCAATCTTGTGCATCCAATAGGTGTGTTTGTGTCATTGGATGAACATTTAGGTCATTTTCGTCCTCCCTAGGGTTATTCTTCTCCAATTAGGGTTTTTAACCAATCTTGTGCATCCAATAGGTGTGTTTGTGTCATTGGATGAACATTTAGGTCATTTTCGTCCTCCCTAGGGTTATTCTTCTCCAATTAGGGTTTTTAACCAATCTTGTGCATCCAATAGGTGTGTTTGTGTCATTGGATGAACATTTAGGTCATTTTTGTCCTCCCTAGGATTATTCTTGTCCAATTAGGGTTTTTAACCTATCTTGTGCATCCAATAGGTGTGTTTGGGTCCTTGGATGAACATTTAGGTCATTTTCTTCCTCCCTAGGGTTATTCTTCTCCAATTAGGGTTTTTAACCAATCTTGTGCATCCAATAGGTGTGTTTGTGTCATTGGATGAACATTTAGGTCATTTTCGTCCTCCCTAAACTTAATCTTGTCCAATTAGGGTTTTTAACCAATCTTGTGCATCCAATAGGTGTGTTTGTGTCATTGTATGAACATTTAGGTCATTTTCGTCCTCCCTAGGGTTATTCTTTTCAAATTAGGGTTTTTAACCAATCTTGTGCATCCAAAAGGTGTGTTTGTGTCATTGGATGAACATTTATGTCATTTTCGTCCTCCCTAGGGTTTTTCTTCTCCAATTAGCGTTTTTAACCAATCTTGTGCATCCAATAGGTGTGTTTGTGTCATTGGATGAACATTTAGGTCATTTTCGTCCTCCCTAGGGTTATTCTTCTCCAATTAGGGTTTTTAACCAATCTTGTGCATCCAATAGGTGTGTTTGTGTCATTGGATGAACATTTAGGTCATTTTCGTCCTCCCTAAACTTAATCTTGTCCAATTAGGGTTTTTAACCAATCTTGTGCATCCAATAGGTGTGTTTGTGTCATTGATTGAACATTTAGGTCATTTTCGTCCTCCTTAGGGTTATTGTTGTCCAATTAGGGTTTTTAACCAATCTTGTGCATCCAATAGGTGTGTTTGTGTCATTGGATGAACATTTAGGTCATTTTCGTCCTCCCTACACTTAATCTTGTCCAATTAGGGTTTTTAACCAATCTTGTGCATCCAATAGGTGTGTTTGTGCCATTGGATGAACATTTAGGTCATTTTCGTCCTCCCTAGGGTTATTCTTGTCCAATTAGGGTTTTTAACCAACTTGTGCATTCAATAGGTGTGTTTAGGTCATTGGATGAACATTCAGGTCATTTTCATCCTCCCTACACTTAATCTTGTCCAATTAGGGTTTTTAACCAATCTTGTGCATCCAATAGGTGTGTTTGTGTCATTGAATGAACATTTAGGTCATTTTCGTCCTCCCTAGGGTTATTTTTCTCCAATTAGGGTTTTTAACCAATCTTGTGCATCCAATAGGTGTGTTTGTGTCATTGGATGAATATTTAGGTCATTTTTATCCTCCCTAGGGTTATTCTTGTCCAATTAGGGTTTTTAACCAATCTTGTGCATCCAATAGGTGTGTTTGTGTCATTGGATGAACATTTAGGTCATTTTTGTCCTCCCTAGGGTTATTCTTGTCCAATTAGGGTTTTTAACCAACTTGTGCCTTCAATAGGTGTGTTTGTGTCATTGGATGAACATTCAGGTCATTTTCATCCTCCCTACACATAATCTTGTCCAATTTGGGTTTTTAACCAATCTTGTGCATCCAATAGGTGTGTTTGTGTCATTTAATGAACATTCAGGTCATTTTCGTCCTCCCTAGGGTTATTTTTCTCCAATTAGGGTATTTAACCAATCTTGTGGATCCAATAGGTGTGTTTGTGTCATTGGATGACCATTTAGGTCATTTTCGTCCTCCCTACACTTAATCTTGTCCAATTATCGTTTTTAACCAACCTTGTGCATCCAATAGGTGTGTTTGTGTCATCGGATGAACATTTAGGTCATTTTCGTCCTCCCTAGGGTTATTCATGTCCAATTAGGGTTTTTAACCAACTTGTGCATTCAATAGGTGTGTTTGTATCTTTGGATGAACATTCAGCTCATTTTCATCCTCCATACACTTAATCTTGTCCAATAAGGATTTTTAACCAATCTTGTGCATCCAATAGGTGTGTTTGTGTCATTGAATGAACATTTACGTCATTTTCGTCCTCCCTAGGGTTATTTCTCTCCAATTAGGGTTTTTAACCTATCTTGTGGATCCAATAGGTGTGTTTGTGTCATTGGATGACCATTTAGGTCATTTTAGTCCTCCCTACACTTAATCTTGTCCAATTAGGGGTTTTAACCAATCATGTGCATCCAATAGGTGTGTTTATGTCATTGGATGAAAATTCAGGTCATTTTCATCCTCCCTATACTTAATCTTGTCCAATTAGGGTTTTTGACCAATCTTGTGCATCCAATAGGTGTGTTTGTGTCATTGAATGAACATTTAGGTCATTTTCGTCCTCCCTAGGGTTATTCTTCTCCAATTAGGATTTTTAACAAATCTTGTGCATCCAGTCGGTGTGTTTGTGTCATTGGATGAACATTTAGGTCATTTTCGTCCTACCTACACTTAATCTTGCCCAATTAGGGTTTTTAACCAATCATGTGCATCCAATAGGTATGTTTGTGTCATTGGATGAACATTTAGGTCATTTTCGTACTCCCTAGGGTTATTCTTGTCCAATTAGGGTTTTAACCAATCTTGTGCATCCAATAGGTGTGTTTGTGTCATTAGATGAACAATTAGGTAATTTTCGTCCTCCATACACTTAATCTTGTCCAATTAGGGTTTTTAACCAATCTTGTGCATCCAATAGGTGTGTTTGTGTCATTGGATGAACATTTAGGTCATTTTCGTCCTCCCTTAGGTTATTCTTGTCTAATTAGGGTTTTTAACCAATCTTGTGCATCCCATAATTGTGTTTGTGTCATTGGATGAACATTTAGGTCATTTTCGTCCTCCCTAGGGTTATGCTTGTCCAATTAGGCTTTTTAACCAATCTTGTGCGTCCAATAGGTGTGTTTGTGTCATTGGATGAACATTTAGGTCATTTTCGTCCTTCCTTGGGTTATTCTTGTCCAATTAGGGTTTTTAACCAATCTTGTGCATCCGATAGGTGTGTATGTGTCATTGGATGAACATTTAGGTCATTTTCGTCCTCCCTTCACTTAATCTTGTCCAATTAGGGTTTTTAACCAATCTTGTGCATCCAATAGGTGTGTTTGTGTCATTGGATGAACATTTAGGTCATTTTTGTCACCCAAGGGTTTTTCTTCTCCAATTAGGGTTTTAAACCCATCTTGTGCATCCAATAGGTGTGTTTGTGTCATTGGATGAACATTTAGGTCATTTTCGTCCTCCCTTCGCTTAATCTTGTCCAATTAGGGTTTTTAACCAATCTTGTGCATCCAATGGGTGTGTTTGTGTCATTGGATGAACATTTAGGTCATTTTCGTCCTCCCTAGGGTTATTCTTGTCCAAATTGGGTTTTTAACCGACTTTTGCATCCAATAGGTGTGTTTCTGTCATTGGATGAACATTTAGGTCATTTTCATCCTCCCTACACTTAATCTTGTCCAATTAGGGTTTTCAACCAATCTTGTGCATCCAATAGGTGTGTTTGTGTCATTGGATGAACATTTAGGTCATTTTCGTCCTCCCTAGGGTTATTCTTCTCCAATTAGGATTTTTAACCAATCTTGTGCTTCCAATAGGTGTATTTGTGTCATTGGATGAACATTTAGGTCATTTTCGTCCTCCCTAGGGTTATTCTTCTGCAATTAGGGTTTTTAACCAATCTTGTGCATCCGATAGGTGTGTTTGTGTCATTGGATGAACATTTAGGTCATTTTCGTCCTCCCTACACTTAATCTTTTCAAATTAGGGTTTTTAACAAATCTTGGGCATCCAATAGGTGTGTTTGTGTCATTGGATGAACATTTATGTCATTTTCGTCCTCCCTAGGGTTATTCTTCTCCAATTAGGGTTTTTAACAAATCTTGTTCATCCAATAGGTGTGTTTGTGTCATTGGATGAACATTTAGGTCATTTTCTGTTGGGGGATACGACCTCTGATTCGCGGAAGAATTATGCAGAATAATGCCTATTCTAACAATATGCGCAGCAGTTTAATAAATTCGAAATTTACTAAACACAAGATTGAATAAGGTCCCTAATAAACAATTCTAATGAATGTCAAACTATATGGATCATGATATATATGGAGAAATGCATCAGAAAACAATTATTATTCAAGATGTTTATTTTCATCCATTCATGTTATGACAATTAATCATGCAAATTCACTTAACATGGAATCTTTATCATGCATTCAATCAATATCAGAAATGTAATAATTGCAAAAATTTAAACGAGATAAGGGAAAGAAAAGTGTACGCAGATTTTTATACTGGTTCAGCCGTCTCGTGACGACCTACATCCAGTCCTAAGATCCAACTAGATCTTAGCCTGTCCAAAAGAACTTCTTCTTAGAATCAGTTTACAGATTTTTACACAGCGCCTCACACCAATCTTAAACTATTCTCCCTGTTCTATCGTTCCCTCCCTGAATTCCCAAGTTTAAGTCCCATAAACTTGACAAAGAATCCAGTCAAGCGTCTTCGTGTTGTCAGCCCTCAACCCCGAAGAACACCACCAGTAACAACTGGATTTTCTCAAAGTAATTTGGTTACAGAAAATGATTTACAGAAATTGAAACAGATCAATTTTACAAAGTTCTTGATCTTCCTTCTTCTCAAAGCAATCTTTCTCAATTCAGTCTTTTTCAATCCTCATTGATCACAAACGTTGATTGTTCATGGCTGAAAAAGATGTTCAAAGTAATGTCAGTTGAGAAAGAGTTAGTGGTATATTGTTGTTAACAAAAATTCTGTATGTGAATGTTATGTTATTCGTAATATTATTAAGAGAAGAAGAGTATGAAAGCAGTTTATATAGTTTCAGGAAAAACAACATATGAATCGATTTGGCCAATCAATTCATTAAAGTTATAAAGCACACTAATCGATATAACCAATCGATTTCGCAAATCTTGTTTTTCTTGAATCTTGAAACTGTATACACTAATCGATTTAACGAATCGATTATTTTAACTGAGTTCTTCAGACTTGGATGAATGTACTTAATTGAATCGATGTTCATAATCGACTTGGCGTGTTTTGTTCCAACTACGAGATCAAAACAATCGATGTACTTAATCGATTCAACCATTTCAGTCATCTCTGTTTCTAAAACTTTTTGCACCAATCGCTTAAGTAAATCGATTTCACTGGTTCCAGGGACACAATGATTTTCACAAATCGATTTGCCTAACCGATTGTGGACTTAAGTCTGAAGCTCATTTCAACAGTTGGTTCATTCAATCGATTTACCACGTCGATTGATGCCAAACTTAATTCAACAGAAGTAAATAAGTAGATTGTGCTAATCGACTGTGTATGTTCCAGACCAAGGTTATCTTGAAACGTATTTTAGTAAGTCGATTTGCCTAATCGCTTTATTAAACATTGGTTTGGCTCTAGGACATTCACACTCGATTGTGTCAATCGATGTAGAGAAACAAAAATAAAGAAGTGATTGGATTAATCGATCTTCCAAATCGATTAGCTTGCAAGGCATGCCACTGACTTGCACATTTTAATTTCAGTAAATGTACCAATCGATTTGTCTAATCGATGTAAGCAATCAGTTCAGTCTTGGTGATTTAAACAACCGATCTGCCTAATCGATTTATGGCAAACTCGCTCTCTGACTTTCACAATTTATTTTCTAATAAATACACCAATCGATTTGCCTAGTCGATTTATGGCAAACTGGCTCTCTGACTTGCACAATTTATTTTCTAATAAATGTACCAATCGATTTGCCTAGTCGATTTATAGCCTGTTTAATTTTTCATAAGATGTGCAAATCGATTTTGCCCATCGATTGATTAATCCCAGACTGCATAATATCATTCAACCCTGTTACAGAATCGATTTTACTAATCGATTTACTTATGGATCTTCAAGCTTTTGTTGATTTCTTGAGTTCCAAGCAATTGTCTCAAGTTTGTAGGGTTGAGTTGTTGTTCCTGAAATTTTTCTCAGTTCACAATGTCAAATTTATTTCAAGATGTATGTTTGTCACAAAAACGAACATATGTCTAACATTTTCGTCCTCCATAGGGTTATTCTTGTCCAATTAGGGTTCTTAACAAATCTTGTGCATTCAATATGTGTGTTTGTGTCAATGGATGAATATTTAGGTCATTTTCGTCCTCCCTAGGGTTATTCGTGTCCAATTAGGGTTTTAACCAACCTTGTGCATCCAATAGGTGTGTTTGTGTCAATGGATGAGCATTTAGGTCATTTTCGTCCTCCCTACACTTAATCTTGTCCAATTAGGGTTTTTAACCAATCTTGTGCATCCAATAGGTGTGTTTGTGTCATTGGATGAACATTTACGTCATTTTCGTCCTCCTTAGGGTTATTCTTGTCCAATTAGGGTTTTTAACCAACTTGTGTATTCAATAGGTGTGTTTGTGTCATTGGATGAACATTCAGGTCATTTTCATCCTCCCTACACTTAATCTTGTCCAACTAAGGTTTTTAACCAATCTTGTGCATCCAGTATGTGTGTTTGTGTCATTGAATGAACATTTAGGTCATTTACGTCCTCCCTAGGGTTATTTTTCTCCAATTAGGGTTTTTAACCAATCTTGTGCATCCAATAGATGTGTTTGTGTCATTGGATGACCATTTAGGTCATTTTCGTCCTCCCTACACTTAATGTTGTCCAATTAGGGTTTTTAACCAATCATGTGCATCCAATAGGTGTGTTTGTTGTGGGGGATAAGACCTCTGATTTGCGGAAGATTTATGCAGAACAATGTCTATTCTAACAATATGCGCAGCAGTTTAATAAATTTAAAATTTACTAAACACAAGAATGAGTAAGGTCCCTAATAAACAGTTCTAATGAATGTCAAACTGTATGGATCAAGATATATATGGAGTAATGCTTCAGAAAACAATTAATAGTCAAGATGTTGATTTTCATGCAATTATGTTAAGACAATTAATCAATCAACTTCACTTAACATAGAATCATTATCATGCATTCAATCAATATCCTAAACGTAATAATTGCATAAACTTAAACGAGATAAGGGAAAGAAGAGTGTACGCAGATTTTTATACTGGTTCAGTCGTCCCTTGATGACCTACATCCAGTCCCAAGATCCAACTAGATCTTAGCCTGTCCAACTAGATCTCCCTGTTCTATCTTTCCCTCCCTGAATTCCCAAGTTTAAGTCCCATAAACTTGACCAAGAATTCAGTCAAGCGTCTTCTTGTTGACAGCCCTCAACCTCGAAGAACACTACTAGTAAAAACTGGATTTTCTCAAAGTAATTTGGTTACAAAAAATATTTACAGAAATGAAAGAGATCAATTATACAAAGTTCTTGATCTTCAAACTTCTCAAAGCAGTCTTTCTCAATTCAGTCTTTTTCAATCCTCATTGATCATAAACGTTGATTGTACATGGCTGAAAAAGATGTGCAAAGTAATGTCAGTTAAGAAAGAGTTAGTGGTAAAATGATTGTTATCATTTTTTGTGAAAGTTCTGAATGTATTATTTTCTTATTGCTATTGTTGTTGCTATTATTTTTTTGAGATTCAGAGAAGAAGTATGTGAAAGCAGTTTATATAGTTTCTGGAAAAACAACGTTTGAATCGATTTGGCAAATCAATTCATTAAAGTTATAAAGCACACTAATCGATGTAACCAATCGATTTCGCGAATCTTGTTTTTCTTGAATCTTGAAACTGCATACACTAATCGATTTAACGAATCGATTATTTTAACTGAGTTCTTCAGACTTGGATGAATGTACTTAATTGAATCGATGTTCATAATCGACTTGGCGTGTTTTGTTCCAACAACGAGATCAAAACAATCGATGTACTTAATCAATTCAACCATTTCAGTCATCTCTGTTTCTAAAACTTTTTGCACCAATCGATTTCACTGGTTCCAGGGACACAGTGATTTTCACACTCTGGGACATTCACACTTGATTGTGTCAATCGATGTAGACAAACAAACAATAAAGAAGTGATTGGATTAATCAATTTTCGAAATCGATTAGCCTGCAAGGCATGCTACTGACTTGCGCATTTTAATTTCAGTAAGTGTACCAATCGATTTGTCTAATCGATGTAAGCAATCAGATCAGTCCTAGTGATTTAAACAATCGATCAGCCTAATCCATTTGTGGCAAACTAGCTCTCTGACTTGCACATCTTATTTTCTAATAAGTGTACCAATCGATTTGCCTGATCGATTGATAGTCTGTTTGATTTTTCATAGAATGTGCAAATCGATTTTGCCTATCGATTGATTAATCCCAGACTGGATAAAGTCATTCAACCCTGTAACAGAATCGATTTTACTAATCGATTTCTTATGAATCTGCAAGCTTTTGTTGATTTCTTGAGTTCCCAGCAATTGTCTCAAGTTTGAAGCATTGAGTTGATGCTCCTGAAATTTTTTTCTCAGTTCACAATGTCAGATTTATGTCACGATGTATGTTTGTCAATAATATCAAAAACTAACATATTTCTAACATTTGTGTCATTGGATGAACTTTTAGGTCATTTTCGTCCTCCCTAGGGTTATTCTTGTCAAATTAGGGTTTTAACCAATCTTGTGCATCCAATAGGTGTGTTTGGGTCATCGGATGAACAATTAGGTCATTTTCGTCCTCCATACACTTAATCTTGTTCGATTAGGGTTTTTAACCAATCTTTTGCATCCAATAGGTGTGTTTGTGTCATTGGATGAACATTTAGGCCATTTTCGTCCTCCTTAGGGTTATTCTTCTCCAATTAGGGTTTTTAACCAATCTTGTGCATCCAATAGGTGGGTTTTTGTCATTGGATTAACATTTAGGTCATTTTTATCCTCCCTTGGGTTACTTTTGTCCATTTAGAGCTTTTAATCAATTTTAAGGATTCAATATGTTAATTTGTGTCATTTAATTAACATATATGTCATTTCGTCCTCCTAAGGGTCACTCTAGTCCATTTAGGGTTTTTAATCATCTTTGGGCATCTAATAAGTTCGTTTGTGTCATTGGATTATCATTTGGATCATTTTTGTTCACCCTAGGCTTATTCTAGTCCATTTAGAGGTTTTATCTAATCTGGTGCATCCAATAAGTTCGTTTGTGTCATTGGATTAACATTTAGGTCATTTTAGTCCTCTCTAGGGTGATTCTGGTACATCTAGGGTTTTTAACCATCCTTGTGCATTTAATTAGTGTGCTTGTGAGATTTGAAAAAAAATAAGATTATTTCCAACTAAACTAGGGTTATTCTAGTCCATTTATGGATTTTAACTAATCTTGTGCATCCAATAAGTGTTTTTATTTCATTGGATTAAAATTTAGGTCATTTTCATCCTCTCTAGGGTTATTCTTGTCAATTTAGGGCTTTTAATCAATTTCGTGCATCCAATAAGTTCGTTTGTGTCATTCAATTGACATATAGGTCATTTTCGTTCTCCATAGGCTTATTTCAGTCCATTTAGGATTTTGAATCAGTTTTGTACATCCAATAAGTTCGTTTGTGTCATTGGATCATCATTTAGATCATTTACATCCTCCCTAGGATTATTCTAGTTTAATTCAGATTTTTACCCAATCTTGTGCATCGAATAAGTTTATTTGTGTCATTGGAACAAAAGTTAGGTCATTTTCGTCTTCCCTAGGGTTATTCTCGTACATCTAGAGTTTTTAACCATCCTTGTGCATCCAATTAGTGTGCTTGTTTCATCGGAATAAAAATTAAGTAATTTTCATCCTCAATAGGGTTATTCTAGTCCATTTAAGGTTTTTAACCCGTCTTGTGCATCAAATAAGTTTGTTTGTGTCATTGGATTAACATTTAGGTCATTTTCATCCTCTCTACGTATATTCTAGTCAATTTATGGTTTTTAATCCACCTTTTGCCTCCAATAAGTGTGGTTGTGTCATTGGATTAAAAATCAGATCATTTTCATCCCCTCTAGGGTTATTATGGTCCATTTAGGGTTTTTATCCAATCTTGGGAATCCATGAAGTGTTTTTGTGTCGTTAAATTAATATTTTGGTTATTTTCGTCCTCCCTAGAGTTATTGTAGTCAATTTAGGGATTTTAATCAATCTTGTGCATCAAATAAGTGTGTTTGTGTCATTGGATAAATATTAAGGTCATTTTCATCCTCCCTAGGGATATTCTTGTCCATTTAGGGCTTTTTTGTTTCAATTTTGTGCATGCAATAAGTTTGTGTGTGTCATTGAATTAACATATTGGTCATTTTCGTCCTCCCTACGGTTATTCTAGTTCATTTAGGGGTTTTAATCATTTTTAGGCATCCAATAAGTTCGTTTGTGTCATTGGATTATCATTTAGATCAAGTTTGTCCTCCTAGGCTTATTCTAGTCCATTTAAGAATTTTAACCAATCTGGTGTATCCAATAAGTTCGTTTGTGTCATTGGAATAACGTTTAGGTCAATTCAGTCCTCCCTTGGGTGATTCTGGTCCATCTAGGGTTTTTAACCATCCTTGTGCATCTAACAAGTGTGCTTGTGTTATTGGATTAGAAATTAGGTCATTTCCATCTCCACTAGGGTTATTCTAGTCCATTTATGGATTTTAACTAATCTTGTGCATCCAATAAGTTTGTTTGTGTCATTGGATTAACATTTAGATCATTTTCATCCTCCCTAGGGTTATTCTAGTCCATTTAGGGCTTTTAATCAATTTTGTGCATCCAATAAGTTTTTTTGTGTCATTCAATTAACATATAAGTCATTTTCGTCCTCCATTGGGTTATTTCAGTTCATTAAGGGTTTTTAATCATTTTTGTGCATCCAATAACTTCGATTGTGCCATTGGATCATCATTTAGATCATTTTCGTCCTCCCTATGCTTATTCTAGTCCATTTAGGGTTTTTAACCAATCGTATGCTTCGAATAAGTGTGTTTGTGTCATTGAATTAATATTTAGGTTATTTTCGTCCTCCCTAGGGTTATTCTTTTCCATATATGGTTTTAACTAATCTTGTGCATCCAATGAGTGTGTTTGTGCCATTGGAATAAGAATTAGCTCATTTTCATCCCCACAATGGTTATTCTAGTCCATTTAGGGTTTTTAACCAATCTTGTGCATCAAATAAGTTTGTTTGAGTCATTAGATTAACATTTAGGTCATTTTCAAGGTCTCTACGCTTATTCTAATCCATTTAGGGTTTCTTTTTTACCAATCTTGTGCTTCCAATAAGATCATTTGTGTCATTGGATGAACATTTGTGTCCTTTTCGTCTTTTCTAGAGGTATTCTTGTCCATTTTGTGTTTTTAACCAATGTTGGGCCTCAATAAATATGTTTGTGTCATTGAATTAACATTTAGGTCATTTTTGTCCTCACTAAGGTTATTCTAGTTAATTTATGGATTTTAACGAATCTTGTGCATCCTATAAGTGCCTTTGTGTCATTGGATTAACATTTAGGTCATTTTCGTCATCCCTAGGGTTATTCTATTCCATATAGGAGTTTTGATCAATCTTTTGCGTCAAATAAGTTTGTTTTTGTCATTGGTTAAATATTTAGGTCATTTTTGTCCTCCCTAGGATTATTCAAGTCCATTTAGGGTTTTAAACCAAACTTGGGCATCCAATAAGTTCGTTTGTTTCATTGGATTAACATTTAGGTCATTTTCGTCCTCCCTAGGGTTATTCTAGTGCGTTTTGGGTTTTTATTCAACCTTGTGCATAAGATAAGCGTGTTTATGTAATTTGATTAAATATTATATCATTTTTGTCCTCCCCATTAGGGTTATTTTAGTCTATTTAGGGTTTTTAACCAATCTTGTGCATCCAATATGTGTTTTTGCATCATTGGATTAAAATTTAGGTCATTTTCATTCTCTCTTTGGTTATTCGAGTCCATTTAGGGTTTTTAATCAATTTTGTTAATCTAATAAGTTCGTTTGTGTCATTGAATTAACATATAAGTCATTTTTGTCCTCCCTAGGCAAAATATAGTCTATTTTGGGTTTTTAACCAATCTTTTTAACCCCATAAGTTCGCTTTTGTCATTGGATTAACAATTAGGTCATTTTCATCTTCCTTAGGGTTATTCTAGAACAATTAGGGTTTTGAACGAATCTTGTGCATTAATAGGTTTGTTTGCATCATTGAATTCACAATTACGTCGTTTTAATTCTCCCTAGGGTTATTCTCGTTAATTTCAGGGTTTTTAACCAATCTTGGTATTCAAATAAATGTGTTTCTGTCATTGGATTAATATTTAGGTCATTTTCATCCTCCCTAAGGTTATTCTAATCCATTTATGGTTTTTAACCAATCTTGTTAATCCTATAAGTGTGTATGTGTCATTATATTAACATTCAGGTCACTATAGTGGTCCCTAGGGTTATTCTAGTCCATTTATGGTTTTTAAGTAATATTGTGTTTCAAATAAGTTCGTTTGTGTCATTGAAGTAACTTTTAGGTTATTTTCGTCCGCCCTAGGGTTAGTCTAGTCCATTTTGGATCTTTAAATAATTTTGTGAATCCAATAAGTTCGTTTGTGTCATTGGATTGACATTTATGTTATTTTCTTCCTCCCCATGGACATTATAGTACATTTAGGGTTTTTAACCAATCTTGTGCATCTTATAAGTGCTTTTGTGTCATTGGTTTAATATTTAGGCCATTTCCATCCTCCCCAGAGATATTCTTGTCAATTTAAGGATTTTAATCAATCTTGTGCATCAAATAACTTTGTTCTTGTCGTTGGATTTATTTTTAGGTGATTTTCGTCCTCCCTAGGCTTATTATTGTCCATTTTGGATTTTTAACCAATCTTGTGCACCCATTAAGTTTGTTTGTGTCATTGGAATAACATTTAGGTCATTTTCATCTTCTCTAGGGTTATTCTAGTGCGTTTAGGGTTTTTAACCAACCTTGTGCATCCAATAAGTGTACTTGTGTCATTTTAAAAAATAAATGTTTTTGTGTTATTGGATTTAAATTTAGGTCCTTTTCATCATCTCTCGCGTTATTCTAGTCCATGTAAGGCTTTTAACCAATCTTGTGCATCCAATAAGGTCGTTTGTGTCATTGGATTAACATTTAAGTCATTTTCGTCCTCCCAATGGTTATTGTAGTCCATTTAGGTTTTTTAATAAATCTTGTGCTTCCAATAAGTTCGTATGTGTCATTGGATTAACATTTATGTAAATTTTTCCTCCGTAGGGTTATTTTAGTCCAATTAGGGTTTTAAAACATTTTTGTGCATCCAATAAGTTCATTTGTGTCTTAGGATTAACATTTAGATTATTTTATTCCTCTCCAGCGTTATTCTATTCCATTTAGGGTTTTTAACCAATCTTGTGCATCCAATAAGTTCGTTTGTGACATTGGATTGACATTTATATTATTTTCTTCTTTCCTAGGGATATTCTAATATATTTGGGGTTTTATCAAATTTGGTGTATCCTATAAGTGATTTTTTGTCATTGGATTAACAATTAGGTCATTTTCGTCCTCCCATTGGTTATTTTTGTCCATTTAGGGTTTTTAATCAATGTTGTGCATCAAATATGTTTATTTTTTTCATTGGATTAACATTTAGGTCATTTTCGTCTTCCCTCGTATTATTCTTGTCTGTTTATAGTTTTTAAACAATCTTGAACATCCAATAAGTTTATGTGTCGCTAGACTAACATTTAGGTAATTTTCAACCACCCAAAGGTTTATTCTAGTGAATTTAAGGAATTTAACCATTCTTGTGTATCCAATAAGTGTGTTTGTGTTATTAAATTAACATTTAGGTCATTTTAGTCGTCCCTAGGGTTATTCTATCCCAGTTAGGCTTTTTAAGCAATCTTATGAGTTCAATAATTTTGTTTATGTCGTTGAATTGAAATTTAGGTCATTTTCTTCCTCCCTAGGGTCATTCTAGTCCATTTATGGTTTTTAACCAATCTTTTTGCATCCAATAAGTTTGTTTCTGTCGCTGGATTTACATTTATGTTATTTTCGTCCTCCCTAGGGATATTCTAGTACATTTACAACTTTTAACTTATCATATGCATCCTATAAGTGCTTTTGTTTCATTGCATTAACATTTAGGTCAATTTTGTCCTCCTTCGGGTTATTCTAGTCCATATAGGATTTTTAATCAATCCAGTCCATCCAAAAAGTTCGTATGTGTCATTAGATTATCATTTTGGTCATTTTATTCCTTGTTAGGGTTATTCTAATCCATTTAGGATTTTTAACCATTGTTGTGCATCCTATAATTGTGTTTGTGTCACTAGATTAACATTTAGGTCATTTTGATCCTCCCTAGGGTTATTCTATTCAATTAAGGATTTTTAATCAATCTTGTGCATCCATTATGTTTGTTTGTGTCATTGGATTAACATTTAGGTCATTTTTATCCTCTCTAGCATTATTCTAGTCCATTTAGGGTTTTTAATCATTGTTGTTCATCCTATAAGTGTGTTTGTGTCATAGAATTAACATTTAGGTGATTTTCCTCCTCCCTAGGTTTATTCTAGTCCATTTAGGGTTTTTAATCAATCTTGTGCATCCATTAAGTACATTTGTGTCATTGGATTAACATTTAGGTCATTTTAGTCCTCGCAAGGGTTATTCTAGTCCGTTTAGGGTTGTTGAACAATATTGTGCATCCAATATGTATGTTTATGTCATTGGATTAACATTTAAGTCATTTTCATCCTCCCTAAGCTTATTCTATTCCATTTTGGGTTTTTAACCTATCTTCAACATCCAATAAGTTCGTTTGTGTCATTGGACTAATGTTTAGGACATTTTAGTCCTCTTTAGGGTTATTCTAGTCCATTTAGGGTTGTTAACTAATCTTGTGCATCAATAAGTTCGATTGGGTCATTGAATTAACATTTAGGTTATTTTAATTAATCCTCAATAGTGTTATTCTCATCCATTTAAGGGTTTTTAACCAATCTTGTTCTTCAAATAAGTGTGTTTGTGTCATTAAATTAACATTTTGGTCTTTATCATCCTCGCGAAGGTTATTCTATTCCATTTAAGGTTTTTAACCAATCTTGTTGATAGGGGAATACGACCTCTGATTTGCGGAAGAATTATGCAGAATAATGCCTATTCTAACAATATGCGCAGCAGTTTAATAAATTCAAAATTTACTAAACACCAGATTAAACAAGGTCCCTAATAAACAATTCTAATGAATGTCAAACTATATGGATCATGGTATATATGGAGAAATGCATTAGAAACAATTATTATTCATGATAATCATGTTAAGACAATTAATCATGCAAAGTCACTTAACATAGAATCTTTATCATGCATTCAATCAATATCAAAAACGTAATAATTGCAGAAATTTAAACGAGATAAGGGAATGAAAAGTGTACGCAGATTTTTATACTGGTTCAGCCGCCTCGAGACGGCCTACATCCAGTCCTAAGATCCAACTTGATCTTAGCCTTTCAAAAGAACTTCTTAGAATCAGTTTACAGATTTTTCACAGCGCCCCGCCTTAATCTTAAACTATTCTCCCTGTTCTATCTTTCCCTTCTCTGAATTCCCGAGTTTAAATCCCATAAACTCTACCAAGAATCCCGTCAAGCGTCTTCTTGTTGACAGCCCTCAACCCCGAAGAACACCACCAGTAACAATTGGATTTTCTCAAAGTAATTTGGTTACAGAAAATGATTTACAGAAATTGAAACAGATCAATTTTACAAAGTTCTTGATCTTCCTTCTTCTCAAAGCAATCTTTCTCAATTCAGTCTTTTTCAATCCTCATTGATCAAAAATGTTGATTGTTCATGGCTGAAAAAGATGTTCAAAGTGATATCAGTTGAGAAAGAGTTAGTGGTATAACTGTGTATTATATCTTGTATCAAAGTTATCAAAAGTTATCTCATGTGTGTTGTGAAAAGTTATGAGAAGAAGAATATGAAAGCAGTTTATATAGTTTTAGGAAAAACAACATATGAATCGATTTGGCCAATCAATTCATTAAAGTTATAAAGCACACTAATCGATTTATCAAATCGATTTCACGAATCTTGTTTTTCTTGAATCTTGAAACTGCATAAACTAATCGATTTAACTAATCGTTTATTTTAAATGAGTTCTTCAGACTTGGATGAATGTTCATATTTGAATCGATGTTCACAATCGACTTGGAGTGTTTTGTTCAAACAACGAGATAAAAAACAATCGATGTACTTAATCGATTCAAACATTTCAGTCATCTCTGTTTCTAAAACATTTTGTACCAATCGCTTTAGTCAATCGATTTCACTGGTTTTAGGGACATAGTGATTTTCACAAATCGATTTGCCTAACCGATTGTGGATTTAAATCTGAATCACATTTCATCAGTTGGTTCACTCAATCGATTTACCAAGTCGATTAATGCCAAACTTATTTCAAAAGAAGTAAATACGCAGATTGTGCTAATCGACTGTGTATGTTCCAGACCAAGGTTATTTTGAAACTTATTTTAGTAAATCGATTTGCCTAATTGATGTATTAATCATTGGTTTGGCCCGGGGACATTCACACTCGATTGGGTCAATCAATGTAGACAAACAAAAACAAAGATGTGATTGGATTAATCGATTTGCCAAATCGATTAGCTTGCAAGGCATGCCACTGACTTGCGCATTTTAATTTCAGTAAATGTACCAATCGATTTGTCTAATCGATGAAAGCAATCAGTTCAGTCTTGGTGATTTAAACAATCGATCTTCCTAACCGATTAGTGGCAAACTGGCTCCCTGACTTGCACAATTTATTTTCTAATAAATGTACCAATCGATTTGCCTAATCAATTGATAGCCTGTTTGATTTTTTAGAAGATGTGCAAATCGATTTTGCCAATCGATTGATTAATCCCAGACTGCATAATATCATTCAACCCTGTTACAAAATCGATTTTACTAATCGATTTGCTTATGGATCTTCAAGCTTTTGTTGATTTCTTGAGTTCCAAGCAATTGTCTCAAGTTTGTAGTATTGAGTTGTTGTTCCTGAAATTTTTCTCAGTTCACAATGTCAGATTTATTTCATGATGTATGTTTGTCAATAATATCAAAAACGAACATATGTCTAACACTTGTGAATCAAATAAGTATGTTTGTATCATTAGATTTACTTTTAAGTCATTTCGGACCTCCCTAGTGTTATACTAGTCCATTTAGGGTATTTAATCAATCTGGGGCAACCATTAAGTTCGTTTGTGTCATTGGGTTAACATTTGGGTCATTTAAGTCCTTGCTAGGGTTATTCTAGTTCATTTAGGGTTTTGAACCATCGTTGTGCATCCTATAAGTGTGTTTGTGTTACTGGATTAAAATTTTTGTTATTTTCGTCCTCGTTAGGGTTATTCTAGTCCATTTAGGGTTTTTAATCAATCTTGTGCATCCATTAAGTTTGTTTGTGACATTGGATTAACATTTAGTTCATTTTAGTCCTCGCTAGGGTTATTCTAGTCCATTTAGGGTTTTGAAACAATCTTGTGCATCCAATATGTGTGTTTTAGTGTCATAGGATTAACATTTCGGTCATTTCCATTATCCCTAAGGTTATTCTATTACATATAGGATTTTGAATCAATCTTGTGCATCCAATAAGTTTTTTTGTGTCATTGGATTAACATTTAGGTCATTTTCGTGTTCCTTAGGGTTATTCAAGTCCATTTAGGGTTTTTAAGCAATCTTGTACATCCAATGAGTTCTTTTGTTACATTGGATTAACATTTAGGTCATTTTCGTCCTCCCTAGGGTTATTCTACGGCGTTTAGGATTTTTATTCAACATTGTGCATAAGATAAGCGTGCTTGTGTGATTTGACTAAATATTAGGTCATTTTTATCCCGCCACTAGGGTTATTCTAATCCATTTAGGGTTTTTAACCAATCTTGTGCATCCAATAAGTGTTTTTGAGTCATTGGATTAAAATTTAGGTCATTTTCATTCTCTCTTGGGTTATTCGAGTCCATTTAGGGTTTTTAGTCAATTTTGTTAATCTAATAAGTTTGTTTGTGTCATTGAATAAACATATAGGTCATTTTTGTCCTCACTAGGCTTATTATAGTCTATTTTGGGTTTTTAACCAATCTTTTGCACCCCATTAGTTTGTTTGTGTCATTGGATTAATAATTAGGTCGTCTTCGTCTTCCTTAGGGTTATTCAAGAACATTTAGGGTTTTGAACGAATCTGGTGCATTAATAAGTTTGTTTGTGTCATTGAATTTACATTTATGTCATTTTAATCCTCCATAGGGTTATACTCGTTAATTTCAGGGTTTTAAACCAATCTTGTAATTCAAATAAGTGTGTTTGTGTCATTGGATTAATATTTAGGTCATTTTCATCCTCCCTAAGGTTATTCTATTCCATTTAGAGTTTTTAATCAATCTTGTGAATCCAATAAGTGTGTATGTGTCATTAGATTTACATTTAGGTCACTATAGTGGTCCCTAGGGTTATTCTAGTCCATTTATGGTTTTTAAGTAATCTTGTGTTTCAAATAAATTCGTTTGGGTCATTGAATTAACAATTAGGTTATTTTCGTCCCCCCTAGGGTTAGTCTAGTGCATTTAGGGTTTTTAATCAATTTAGTTCATCCGATAAGTTCGTTTGTGTCTTTCTATTAACATATATGTCATTTTCGTCCTCCTTAGGGTTATTTTAGTCCATTTAGTGTTTTTATTCATTTTTGTGCTTCCAATAAGTTCGTTAGTGTAATTGGATCATCATTTAGATCATTTTCATCCTCCCTAGACTTCTTCTAGTCTATTTAGGATTTTTTAAACAATCGTGTGCATCCAATAAGTGTGTTCATGTCGTTGGATTAATATTCAGGTCATTTTCGTCCTCCGTAGGTTTATTCTGTTCCATTTTTTATTTTTAATCAATGTTGTGCATCAAGTAAGTTTGTTTGTGTCATTGGAGTAACATTAAGGTCATTTTCGTCCTCCATAGAGTTATTGTAGTCCATTTAAGGTTTTCAACTAATCTTTGGCATCCAATAAGTTCGTTTTGGTCATCGGATTAACAATATGGTCATTTTCGTCCTCCCTAGGGTTGTTCTTGTCCATTTAGGGTGTTTAACCAACCTTATGGATACAATAAGTGTCCTTCTGTCATTGGATTAAAAATTAAGTCATTTCCATCCCCACTAGGGTTATTCTAGTCTAATTTGGGATTTTAACCAATCTTGTGCTTCCAATAAGTGTTTTTGTGTCATTGGATTAACATTTAGGTCATTTCGTCCTCCCTAGCGTTATTCTAGTCCTTTTAGGGTTTTTAATCAGTGTTGTGCTTCCAATAAGTTCGTATATGTCATTGGATTAACATTTAGGTCATTTTTGTCACCCTAGGCTCATTCTTGTCCATATAAGGTTTTATCCAATCTTGGGCATCCAATAAGCTCGTTTAAGTCATCGGATTAACATTTAGGTAAATTTCGTTCTCCAAAGGGTTATTTTAGTCCAATTAGGGTTTTTAAATATTCTTGTGCATCCAATAAGTTCATTTATGTCATTGGATTAACATTTTTGGTCATTTTAGTCCTCCCTAGAGTTACTCTAGTACATTTAGGGTTTTTAACCAATCTTGTGCATCATATAAGTGCTTTTATGTAATTGGATTAACATTTAGGTCATTTTCGTTCTCCCTAAGCTTATTCTAGACCACATAGTGTTTTTAATCAACCTTGTGCATCCAATACGTGTGCTAGTTTGATTTGATTAAAAGTTAGGTCATTTTCGTCCTCTCTCGGGTTATTTTAGTCGATTTACGGTTTTTAATCAATTATGTTCATCCAATAAGTTTGTATGTTTTATTGAATTAACATATAGGTCATTTTTGTCCTCACTAGGCTTATTCTAGTCCATTTAGGGTTTTTAAGCAATCTTGTGCACCCTATAAGTTCGTTTGTTTCATTAGATTAACCTTCAGGTCATTTTCATCATCTATAGGGTTACTCTTGTCCATTCAGGGTTTTTAATCATTTTTAGTGCATCCAATACGTTCGTTTGTTTCATTGAATTTACATTTAGGTCATTTTCGTCTTCCCTAAGGTTATGCTAGTCAATTTTAGGGATTTTAACAAATCGTGTGCATCCAATAAGTGTTTTTGTGTCATGGAACTAACATATAATTCTTTTTTGTCCTTCCTAGGGTTATTCTAGTCCATTTCGGGTTTTTAATCAATTTTGTGCATCCAATAATTTCGTTAGTGTCATTAACCAATCTTGTGCATCCAATAAGTTCGTTTGTGGCATTTGATTAACATTTATGTCATTTTCATCCTCCCTAAGTTTATTCTATTCTATTTTGGGTTTATAACCAATCTTGTGCATCCATTAAGTTTGTTTGTTTCATTGAATAAACATTCAGGTCATGTTGGTCCACCCTAAGGTTATTCTACTCCATTTAGAGTTTTAAACCAATCTTTTGCTACAAATAAGTTCGTTTGTGTCATTGGATTGACATTTACGTTATTTTCTTCCTCCTAAGGAATAATCTAGTCCATTTAGGGTTTTTAACGAATGTTGTGCAAACTATAAGTGTGTTTGTGTCATTGGATTAACATATAGGTCATTCGTCCTCCATAGGGTTATTCTAGTACATTTAGGGTGTTTAACCTATTTTGAGCATCCAATAGGTGTTTCAGTGTCATTGGATTAACATTTAGGTCATTTTCGTCCTCCCTAGTCTTATTCTTGTCCATTTCAGGTTTTTAATCAATCTTTTGCATTCAATAAGTTCATTTGTGTCATTGGATTAACATTTAGTTATTTTTCGTTCTCCCTAGGCTTATTCTAGTCCATTTACGCTTTTTAACAATTCTTTTGCATCCAATAATTTTGTTTGTGTCATTGAACTAACATTTAGGTCATTTTCATCCTCCGTTGGGTTATTGAAGTCCATTTAGGCTTTCTAACCAATCTTGTGCATCCAATATGTGTGTTATTGTCATTGGATTGACATTTAGGTCATTGTCGTCCTCCCTAGGATTATTCTATTCCATTTAGGGATTTTAACCAATCTTGTGTATCCAGTAAGTGCGTTGGTGTCATTAGGTTAACATTCAAGTCATTTTCGTCCTCCCAAAGCTTATTCTATTCCGTTTTGGGTTTTTAAACAATCTTGCGCATCTAATAAGTTTATTTGTATCATTGGATTAACATTTAGATCATTTTTGTCCACCCTAGGCTTATTCAAGTCCATTTAGGGTTTTTAACTAATCTTGTGGATCCAATAAGTTTGTTTGTTTTATTGGATTAATATTTAGGTCATTTTCGTCTTTCCCAGGGTTATTCTACTCCATTTAGAGTTTTTAACCCATCTTGTGGATCAATAAGTTCGTTTGTGTCATTGAATTTAGTATTTAAGTCATTTTCGTCCACCGTATGGTTATTCTAGTCCATTTAGGGTTTTAACCAATCTTTTGCATCCCATAAGTTATTTTGTGTCATTGCATTGACATTTAGGTTATTTTCATCCTCCTTACGGATATTTTATTACATTTACGATTTTTAAGCAATCTTGTGCATTCTATAAGTGTTTTTGTGTCATTGGATTAACATTTAGGTCATTTTCATCCTCCCTAGGGTTATTCTAGTACGTTTAGGGTGTTTAACCCATCTAGTGCTTCCAAGAGTTGTTTATGTGTCATTCGATTAACAATTAGGTGATTTTCGTCATCCCTAGTGTTATCCTAGTCCATTTAAGGTTTTTAATCAATCTTTTGCATCCAATAAGTTTGTTTGTGTCATTAGATTAACATTTAGGTAATTTTCGTCCTCGCTAGGGTTATTCTAGTACATTTAAGGTTTTTAACCAATCGTGTACATCCAATAATTGTGTTTGTGTCATGGGTTTAAAATTTAGTTCACTTTCGTCCTCCCTAGTGTTTTTGTGTCATTCAATTAACAATTTGGTCATTTTCGTCCACCCAAGGGTTATTCTAGTACATTTAGGGTGTTTAACCCATCTTGTGCATCCAATTGATGTTTTTGTGTCGTTGGATTAAGTAATTTTCATCCTCCATTGTATTATTCTAGTCCATTTATGGTTTTTAATCAATCTTTAGCATCAAATAAGTTTGTTTGTGTCACTGAATTAACATTTAGGTCATTTTCGTCCTTTGTAGGGTTTTTTTGGTCCATTTAGGGTTTTTAACCAATCTTGTGCATCCATTAAGTGTGTTTATGTCATTGGATTAACATTTAGGTCACTTTCGTTCTCCCTAGAGGTATTCTAGTCCATTTAGGGATTTTATCCGTTCTAGAGTATCCAATAAGTTCGTTTGTGTCATTGGATTAACATTTAAGTCATTTTTGTCCTCTCGAGCCTTATTCTAGTTAATTTAGGGTATTTAACCAATCTTATGCATCATAAAAGTTAGTTTGTGTAATTGGATTAACATTTAGGTAATTTTCGTCCACCCTAGATTTTTTCTAGTCCATTTAAGTTTTTAACCAAAATTTTGTGCATCCAACAAGTGTGTTTGTGTTATTGGAATGACATTTAGGTCATTTTCATCCTCCCTAGGGTTATTCTAGTCGATTTAGTGTTTTTAAGCGATCTTGTGCATCCAATAAGTGTTTTTGTGTCATTAGATTAACATTTAAGTCATTTTTGTCCTCCCTAAGGTTATTCTAGTTCATTATGGGGTTTTAACTTATCTTGTGCAACCTATAAGTTTGTTTGTGTTAATGGATTAACATATATGTCATTTTCGTCCTCGCTATAGTTATTCTAGTCCATTTAAGGTTTTTATCCTATCGTGCGTATCCAATAAGTATTTTTGTGTGATTGGATTAATATTTAGGTCATTTTCCACCACCCTAGGGTTATTCTAGTCCAATTAGGATTTTTAATCACTCTTGTGCATCCAATAAGTTGGTTTGTATCATGGGATTAACTTTAAGGTCATTTTCTTCCTGCCTAGGGTTATTCTAGTCCAATTGTTGTTTTAACCAAACTTGTGCATCCAATTTGTTTGTTTGTGTTATTGAATTAACATTTAGGTTATTTTCATCTTCCCGTGGGGTTACTCTAGTCCATCTTGGGTTTTCAACCCATCTTGTGCATCCAATAAGTGTGTTTATGTCATTGGATTAACATTAAGTTTGTTTTCGTCCTCTCTAGGGTTATTCTACTCCATTTAAGGTTTTTTTTTACCAATCTTGTGCATCCAATAAGTGTTTTTGTGTCATTTCATTAAGATTCCCTAGGGTTACTCTAGTCCATTTAGAGATTTTAATCAATCTTGTGTATCCAATAAGTATTTTTGTTTCATTCGAATCATTTAGGTCATTTTCGTCCTCCCTAGGATTATTCTAGTCCATTTAGCATTTTTAATCAAAGTTGTGCATCCAATAATTTTGTTTGTGTCATTG
Source organism: Cicer bijugum (assembly GCA_037974875.1). NCBI lineage: Eukaryota > Viridiplantae > Streptophyta > Magnoliopsida > Fabales > Fabaceae > Cicer > Cicer bijugum. The sequence goes on along the minus strand of JBBPBT010001281.1, from coordinate 1,979,036 downwards.
GATTAAGATTTAGGTCATTTTCGTCCTCCCTTTGATTGTTCTTGTCCATTTTGGGTTTTTAACCAATCATGTGCTTCCGATAAGTTCATTTTTCTCACTGGATTAACATTTAGGTCATTATTTATCCTCCCTAGGCTTATTCTACTCAATTTAGGGTTTTAAACAAATCATGTACATCCTATAAGTTCATTTGTGTTATTGGATTTACATTTCGGTCATTTTCGTCCTCCTAAGGGTATTCTACTCCATTATGGGGTTTTAACCAATCATGTGCATCCAATAAGTGCTTTTGTTTCATTGAATAAACATTAAGATTATTTTCGCTCTCCCTAGGGTTATTCTAGTCCATTTAAGGTTTTTAATCGATCTTGTGCATCCAATAAGTTGGTTTGTGTCATTGGATTAACATTTAGGTCATTTTCGTCCTCCCTAGTGTTATTCTTATCCATTTTATGGTTTTAAACCAATCTTGTGCATCCAATAAGTGCGTTTATGTCATTAGATTAACATTTAGGTCATTTTAGTCCACCCTAGGGATATTGTAGTCCATTTAGGGTTTTTAACATATCTTGTGCATCCAATATGTTCGTTTGTTACATTGAATTAACATTTTGGTCATTTTCATACTCCGTAATGTTATTATAGTCCATTTTTGGCTTTCAACCAACTTGTGCATCAATAAAGTGTGTTTGGTTCATTGGATTAACAATTAGGTCATTTTCATCCTCCCTACGGTTATACTAGTATATTTAGGGTTTTTAATCAATTTTGTGCATCCAATAAATTCGTTTGTGTCAATGAATTAACATTTATGTCTCTTTTGTGTTCCCTAGGGATATTCTAGTCCATTTAAGGTTTTTAATCAATTTTGTGCAACCAATAAGTTCGTTTGTGTCATTGGATTAACATTTAGATCAATTTATTCCTCCCTAGGGTTATTCTTGTCCATTATGGGTTTTTAACCAATGATGTGCATCCAATGAGTTGGTTTGTGTCATTGGATTAAGATTTAGCTCGTTTTCGTCTTCCCTAGGGATATTCTAGTTCGTTTAGGGTTTATAACCAATGTTGTGAATCAATTAGTTCATTTGTGTCATTGAATTAACATTTAGGTCATTTACGTCCTCCATAGGGTTATTCTAGTCCATTCAGGGTTTTTAACCAATCTGGTGCATCCAATAAGTGTGTTTTTGTCATTGAATTAACATTAAGGTCATCATAGTCCTCCGTATGGTTATTCTAGTACATTTAGGATTTTTAAATAATCTTCTACATCCAATAAGTTCGTTTGTTTCATTGAATTAACATTTAGGTCATTTTCGTCCTCCCAAGGGTAATTCTTGTCTATTTAGGGTTTTTAACCAGACTTGTGTATCTAATAAGTTCGTTTGTATCATTATATTGATATCTTGGTTATTTTCACCCCCCCCCCCTTAGGATATTTTAGTACTTTTAGGGGGTTTAACCAATCTTGTGCATTCTCTAAGTGTTTTTTTGTCATTGGATTAATATTTAGGTCATTTTCATCCTCCCTAGAGTTATTCTAGTTCGTTTATGGATTTTAATTAATATTTTGCATCCATTAAGTTCGTTTGCGTCATTAGATTAACATTTTGGTCATTTAAGCCTCGCTAGGCTTATTCGAGTCCATTCAGGGTTTTTAGCCAATCTTGTGCACACAATAAGTTTGTTTGTGCGACTGGATTAACATTTAGGTCATTTTTGTCCTCCTTAGCGTTATTCTAGTCCATTTAGAATTTTTAACCAATCTTGTGAATCCAAAATATTCGTTTGTTTCAATGAATTAACATTTAGGTCATTTTCGTCCTTCTTTGGGTTATTCTAGTCCATTTAGGGTTTTTAACCAATCTTGTGCATCCAATAAGTGTGTTTGTGTCATTGGATTAACATTTAGCTCATTGTCATCCTCCCTAGGGTTATACTCGTTATTTAGGGTTTTTAATCAATTTGTTCATCAAATACATTAGTTTGTATCATTGGATTAAATTTTATATCATTTTCGTCTTCCATAGGAATATTCTAGTACATGTAGGGTTTTTAACCAATCTAAGTCATTCTATTAGTGTTTGTGTGTCGTTGGATTAACATTTAGGTCATTTTCGAACTCATTAGGGTTATTCTAGTCCATTTAGGGTTTTTAACCAAATATGTGCATCCAATAAGTATTTTAGTGTCATTGGATTAACATTTAGAAATTTTCGTTCTCCCTAGGGTTATTCTAGTCCATTTAGGGTTTTTAAAAAATCTTATGCATCCAATAAGTTTGTTTGTATCATTGGATTACCATTTATATCATTTTTGTCCTCCCTAGACTTATTCTAGTCCATTTATGGTTTTTAACCAATTTTGTGGATCCAATAAGTTTATTTGTGTCACTGGATTAATATTTAGGTCATTTTCATCTTTCCAAGGGTAATTTTATTCCATTTAGGAGTTTTAACCAATCTTGTGAGTCAATAAGTTCCTTTGTGTCATTGAATTAAGATTTAGGTCATTTTCGTTCTCTGAAGGGTTTATTTTTGTCCATTTTGGCTTTTTAACCAATCTTGTGCAACCAATATGTTAGTTTGTGTCATTGGATTAACATTTAGGTCATTTATGTCCTCCCTAGGGCTATTCTAGTACATTTAGGGTGTTTAACCCATCTTGTGAATCCAATAGCTGTTTATGTGTCATTGGATTATTTACATAATTTTCGCCTTCCCTAGTGTTCATCTAGTGCATTTAAGGTTTTTAATGAATCTTTTGCTTCAAATAAGTTTGTTTGTGTCATTGTATTAATATTTAGTTAATTTTTGTCCTCCCTAGGCTTATTCTAGTCCATCAAGGATATTTAACCAATCATATGCATCCAATGAGTTCGTTTGTGTCATAAAATTAACATTTAGGTCATTTTCGTTCTCCATTTGGTTATTCTAGTCCATTTAGGGTTTCTAACCAATCTTGTGCATCCAATAAATGTGTTTGTGTCATTTGATTAACATTTAGGTCTCTTTCGTCCTTCGTAGGCTTATTCTAGTACGTTTAGGATTTTTAACCAATTTTGTGCATCCAAGAATTTCGTTTGTGTCATTGGATTAACATTAAAGTTATTTTCGTCCTCCATAGGGTTATTCTAGTTCATTAAGGGTTTTTAACCAATCTTGTGCATCCATTAAGTGTGTTTGTATCATTGGATTAGCAATTATGTCCTTTTCATCCTCCCTAGGGTTATTCTCGTCCATTTGAGGTTTTTCACCAATCTTGTGCATGTAATAAGTTCGTTTGTGTGATTGAATTAATATTTAGGTCATTTTCGTCCTTCCTAGGTTCGTTTTAGTTTATTTAGGAATTTTAACAAATCTTGTGCATCCTATAAGATCGTTTGTGTCATTAGATTATCATTTAGTTTATTTTTGTCCTCCCTAGGATTATTCCAGTCAATTTAGGGTTTTCGACCAATCTTATGCATCCAATAAGTATTTTTGTTTCATTGAATTAACATTTAGGTAATTTTCGTATTCCCTAGGGTTATTTTACCCCATTTAAGGTTTTTAATTAATATTGTGCATCGAATAAGTTCGTTTGTGTCAATGAATTAAAATTTAGGTCATTTTGGTCTTCCAAAGGTTATTCTTGTCTATTTAGGGTTTTAAACCAATGTATAAAAGCTTAATTAAATTATGTTATAAAATATTAGTTTTGATAATTGTTGCTTTTTATTTAATAAAATAAAAAAAGGAGAATAAATAATAAATAATAAATAATAAATAATAAATAATAAATAATAAATAATAAATAATAAATAATAAATAATAAATAATAAATAATAAATAATAAATAATAAATAATAAATAATAAATAATAAATAATAAATAATAAATAATAAATAATAAATAATAAATAATAAATAATAAATAATAAATAATAAATAATAAATAATAAATAATAAATAATAAATAATAAATAATAAATAATAAATAATAAATAATAAATAATAAATAATAAATAATAAATTATAAATAGTAAATAGTAAATAATGAATAGTAAATTAAGTAAGATGAACGGGAAACTGTATTTCCCATAATTCATTTGAGGCTCACTAAGTATTACTGAAGCCTTTTGAGTAATAATTGACTAATGAGAATACTTGAATTTGGTGGGGTTAAAATATGAGTTAGAAACTTTTATAAGGTATTGTTTGATTTGATTAAGAAGATCATGTGGTAGTTGAATTATTGTAAAATTGTGTATTTGACGTATTTTGTATTTTGTTTATATATAGCCCTTGATATTGTTGTATGATATATAATGTGATAAATTGTAATTATTTGTATTGTAATTGATGCGGTGTGTGTCAATGATCTAGTATAATTATCAATGAGTGAAAATTTGTATTGTTGGAGTTTGTGTGTCATGATGATAAATTTTGAATGTAATATATGATTATGGAAACATGCATTAATGATGTGTACTTCTTGACTTATGATGATACCCCATTGATGAATATGATGAAATGCATATTGTGTTTAATTGAATAGTGATGAACTCGACATGTACCAATGATGGTTCTCTTAATGGAGTGAGTAGCCTAGAACAACGAGGGGAGAATCAATATGTTATTTGGTTGAAGTGGGGATAGCGCAATTATTTCAGGTTATCGGTTGGTGATCCATGCTCTGATATGTGACACTAGGTGGGAGTAATTTGTAGTGTTTTTTTGAGTTATGAACTAATTTTTGTTTTGTAAACTTTGTCGATCAATGTGTTATATTCGATCTTTTATTCGGAGATAAAGATTAATTGTCTAAGTTTTGAACATGTTTTTATGTCAGAAATATTGGTTTAATAAACCTCAGCTATATTGATGTTAGAGGATTTTTAATTAATAATTTTTAAGCAAATGTCTTGTGTAAGTGTTAGTGTGACGTCCTAAGTCTTATATTTTAAAAGAATTTTTTTTTTTATATTCTACTTTGGAACTGCTACAAATCTCTTACAAAATTAGTGCATTTTATTTTTTATTTAAATATGGGTTTAGCCTGTCACACTAAAGCCCATATCTAATTAATCATCAATGGTAAAAATTCAACTCAGAGTTGAGTAACATCAAGTCTAGAGATCAATGATGAAAGTACACTATAAAAATGAATGTAAGTACTATATTATAGATACATCTCAATGTTTAAAAGTACTTGGACCATAAGTATAACGTTTGAAGATTGGGTTTTACTTTTAATAGACATATAACATGAATTTTCTATAATACATATTATAGGTGTATTTATGATATAGTCTACTTGTGTGAGCATGAAGCGAGGTCGTTTCAAAGTGTTAAAAGACTTGACTCTTAAATTCTCATAAAAAAAGTACACGACACAAGACTTTATCAAATGTGTCATCTTTATTCTATTCGTGATGAGTGAAACCCATAACTTACTAATTAGTAGTGGTTCAAATCGTAAAATACTATTACATGAAATCATGATATTTCCAAAATTATGGGACTAAGTATATTTTGAAAATGGTAGAGGATTGTGAGATATTTCCAAAATATTGGTAAATATATGTATATAAGGCCGTGAGTTTGATTTGCTATGTACACTTTCTTTTTGAATAAATTGAAGAGGCGCAACTGCTGGATTCAAACTCAGTCCATGCACAAAAAATAGGTATTGATCAACCACCAGACTGATTTAACTATTCAATCTAAATATGAACGCTATATGTATATACCTTTCCAAAACTAAATGGCAGAACCAAAAGTTGTACCTCTTTCTCAAATGACATTATTTTTCTATAAATTGTCATTTTGGACATAATGGAATACGAAATTTATGGCTATTTCTATCCACTTTGTCTCATCTATCTATTTTATATTCTAAGTCATCCTATTTTTTTCTAATGCATGAGTGAAGTATAGGAAACATTATTTTGTAACATACTATTCAAATATACTCTTGGGGTGTTGGAGTAAATCATATCAAGGTTTTTCAATGTACCTTGAAGGGGATTTGATGTTCATCTCATTTGCATCTGATTGGTGGGGACGAATCGAACCTAAAGGCTAATGTAACAACACACTTTAGAATTTGCTATATATAATCTTTATCAACAAATTCATTATTAAATGTTGTGCTGCAATTTTCCCCAACAAAACCAATATCTTCTTTTTATCAAAGTTCTTCCCCCGAAACTCACAAATAAAGTCTTATGAACTAATTCATCTCATTTTTAATATAGAGTGCTTGGTTTTAAATATTCTATATCTTTAAATTATGTGAATCTTAAAATTTGTTTAGGACTTGGATGCTTTTGAGGAGGATTGGGTTGCCTTTTTTGAGAGGGAGAATTTTCAAACAAGAAGCTTATTTTTCATTATGTCAAATCTTTCGTGTTTCAAGGTAAAGAGAATTCTGTTTTCCAATTTGGTGATTGTATATTTTCATGAACTTTTTTGTGACAATTGGACTCTTAAAATTCCTCTTCACTTTCATCAAACTCTCACTACAAGAAAAACTGCCATTATCTACGGCAGATTTTGGCTTTACCTACAGTATAGTCGTGGGTAATGAATAATTACTCACAGAATAGCTACGGATACGAGTCTGTAGGTAAATTGCTCCTAGGAATAATGTTACCTACGGAAAATTCATAGGTTACATTTACTTGTAAGATATTCGTGGGTAATTTACTAGGGAAATGTTATGGGTAGGTTAGCCACAAACATATCATGGGTAACGTCAAACTAAAGAAAATTAATGTTACCTACCAAAGTTTCGTCGATAACATTTCCCATGGCATATCCGTGGGTAATATCAAACTTGAAAAACAAAAAAAAAAGTTCTAATACACACTTTCGTCTAACTTACATCAACTAAATAACAATATCACAATTTAAATGTTAAAAATTAATTCTTCATATATATGACTAACATGGTTACTTCTTCATTTCTAACCAATTCAAGTGTATTCATCAGAACCAAAATATACACAAAAACTTATCTTGATGACTTCATCAATCTTTGATCACTTCTAACTATATATTGTCATGTCACTTATCCACCTCGTTGTTTCCTCAGCTGTACTTGGGCCTCCAACAATGCTTGATTTATTTCCTCATCTCCTGGCGTCTCTTTTAGCAACATTTCATAGTCTCCTATTGAAGCTTCCCATCTTTCCAGCTATAATTCATTTCACAACATATAAACATGACACAAGTCATATAAATAGATAATATCCCAACTAGTTAACTTATTAATTGTTCTATGAAATATTCACTCAAAATTGCATAAAGTATGAAATATATAAAGAAATGAAACTTTTGATAAAGATGTCAGGTATACTGTCAATCATGATTCATTTGAATAGGAAAAAATGCAATTGTGTATAGAAGTTGGGTGTAACTGGGGAAAGGATAAATTACACTCCAAAACATGGTAATTCGTTCGTGATCTCCCCTTGAGACTTAAAATAGACCCCGATACCCACTACCCATGGTTGTAGCAAAAGCTATCACTATCTCGTCACATTTTTCCCCGTTAGATGAGGAGGAGCTGATGAGAAGCACAATTGCACTTCCAACCATCTCATCTGTAGCCTAATCTTTTAATGATATAGGAAACCAGCAGGGTATATAGTAAAGGGGAACATATATTATGCTCAATGACATGAAAGTCTCAACAATATTAAATGATCAAAACATATGCTAAGAAAAGGCAACAATATAATAAATAAAAAATCTGTTAACATTCAGGTTAGAGTTCTGGCCATGTATAAATCCACTGAAATATACAAAATAAAATATCTACCGATTCTCCCAAAAACAGCATCCATTCTCATCTTAAACGGGCAACAAAATAAATATTCAAATTCTAAATGTGGGCAATGTAATGGACTTTCATAACAAAGCCAAATAGTATATGGATACTGTTGCCTATAGAAAAATTGAAGAACTTATATAAAATAATAACACAATTAACACAGCTCCAGAATGTTCATTTTCAAAGGGGATACTAAGCATCAAAATATTCTTCCTTTAACAATTACCTAAAACAAACACATCAGGAATCACTTGGTCTATTATCTAATTCTCTTCTGATACTCTACTGGCACTCCCTACATTCATGCTTGCACGGGGTAAGGAATCATTGCTTTTCTTCACCACCTTTGCCTTTCTGAGTCAATCAATATAACTAAGTTACAATTTCATATCAAATAGAACAGCTTATGATTTGAGATATGAGATACTATAACTAATAAATATCAAGAAAATTCAGCTCAAACCTGATTATCTTTCGCTTTATAATGCCTGCTTTTATCTTTGACAGCCCTAATAGAAAACCATGTAAATGTTAATTAAATTGCTGCATCTGTGCATAAAGAGAGGAGAAAGAATAAAAATAAAGATAAATCACTCACCTGGTTTAAGAGACATAGAGGTTGAAACAGGTTTCCGATTGCCCCTCTTAGCTTTAATGGAAGCAATGACAGAATCAGCGTTCAGCCCCAATCCTTTTTTTCCCACCAGCTTCACTCCTAGCTTTTCTTACCACGGATATCTTAAAAGTAATTTGTTTGAGTGTTGTTGTTGGTCTTGTTTGGCAACTTCGTGATACTTCCTTTTAGGCTCACCAAATGTTACCCTCAAGATTGCAGGTGACTTTGGATCTGCATTCTTCTGAGCAAAAATGATAGAAAAACTCCCAAATTCTATATCAGGTTCTCTAAATAAATCCGCAAGAAGGGAAGCACAAGAATGAGCGCTTGAAGGGGGCTTTTCAACCTTCACATTCATTGATCTAATATTAGCATGGTGGGCCATATTTGCTGCTTCTCTTAGACCACTTTGAAAAGCCCAGTGCATAGTAGCAGGATAGCGCCTAGTGGTTGCTTCCCCAGCAAAAAAAAGTCTACCATCTCCCACACTTTCAACTAAAATATCATAATCATCCCCTGAAGCTCCAACTGCAACATTAGAGTAAGAACCAAAGCAGAAGGGATCACTACCCCATCTAGTACAGACAGTTTGGATAGGTTCAAGAACATTGATTCCTTTTGGTTCATAGATACCTGCACATAGATAAAGCATTTATATTCATCTATTTTTATAAATCAAATAGTAAATAGATCTAAAAAAATATGACCAACTCACCAAATTAATTTGACTGAAATTCCGCACCAAAAACATCCCATGATCTTTTTCTTACAGTTCAAAAAATATTACTGCTGTAAAGATGATATTGAGACATACTGGTAAAAATATTAAAAAAACATCTACCATCTCAATATTGTTAAAGAATTAGAAGTGAATAGTGGTGGTGTCATATAAACTAAAGTAACACCATACGGGCTTAATATAAATCCAACATTTCCAATGTGAAGAACCTATCAGAATGGTTGACAATATGAAACTAGTTGGAAACAAATCACAACCATTCTGATAGTGGAATCCTAAATTAAACCCTAAATTAAAGCATGAACAAATTGAAGCGTAAGAGAGAACAAATGAGTTAGGGTTTGCAAATAAATTAGTAAACATTCAATTACACAACAAATAATCATGAAAATCAAACAAATTAGAGATAGAAAATGACATAACGATGAACGAGAATGAAATAGAGAGTGAACCGAGAGAGAACGAACAAACTTGAATGACAAAACTAAAAAGAGAATGAGAGAACCTGAGAATGACACTTTGAAGTGGTGGCAAGACAGCTCTGTTCGGCGGCGAAGATCTCTATTCGGCAGCAAAAATATCTGATCGGCAACAGAATATGGGTTGTGCTGTGGGTGATGTGTTTTCAGAGTGAGTGTTATGAGAGTTGGGTTTTACAAAAACCTATTTTGAGAGAAACAGGAAACATAGTGAGTGTTCTTAAGTTTCATTCATAAGTTTTATTTTTTGTAAAAAAGAAAAAAGAAAATAGTTAATAAAATTTCATTTTTTCTTTACCTACGGACAGTCTATCGACGACTTAACATTATTTTCATCATTTACCTACGGATAATCTGTGGTCAACAAAATACGAAGAAATTTTGGCAATCTGCACTTTTTTTTAACTTTATCTACGAATTTTTTTAATTGTACCGACGGATTAACGATGGAAAACAATCAACAAAATTAATTTATTTAATAACAACGTTATCCACGGATTTAACAACGTTACCCACGGATTGTCCGTGAATATTAAATAATTTACCTACAAACTGAGATCCGTTGGTAAATTTCTGTAGGTATACAGAGTTTTTCTTGTAGTGTCTAAAGTGCACTATGGTTGATTTGCAAATCCATTTTCCTTGTATTAATCCTTCTATTCTTGGAGTTTGAAGTCCCCGAGTGGAGTCCATATATATAGTTCTACGTGCCTTAATATGTGGAGTCCACATATTATGTCAACTGCAATGTTATTCAAATTTAAAATATTTCATCTGTTACAAGCAAAACATGGCAATAAGGAACAACGAGGACTCCAACTTTGAATAGAAGGGTATTATCAACCTCTCAGTTCAACTATTACAAACAATCATTACACGGTTGCACAACACAATTCAATAAATTTTAAATTAAATTACATAAAAAATATTAGAAACAAAAAAATTCATTTAAAATAGTAAGTTTTTCTAAAAAAATAAGAAAGGATATTTTATAAAATAAAAATATTAAACTATACATTAAATATGTTTAAAGTAATATATAATTTGTATATATTTTATTTACTAGTGTTCGAATATATATTTTAATCCTTCAACACAAAAGAAAAGATTTATTTATATAAATTATTTATGAAAACAAAGACACTTATTTCAAAATATTACAGTTATAGGTTGAATAAAGAATATATCAGAACATAGTTTTATTTGACAACAAAAATAATAGAAATCAAGTAGTCATACCTTATCATTTAGAATATTTTATTTCGTATTTTTTTTTATAAAAAATATTATAAACACTCTTCAATAAGGATACAATCAAAATATTTTTCGAACCATAACTTCTCTAATTATGAATTAATTATTATAACTTAGGTGAAAA
>JBBPBT010001281.1:1862353-1965081 GCA_037974875.1 Cicer bijugum | reverse complement strand
AATCATACCTTAATCGATAAGAAATTGTAAATATTTATGTGTAAAAAATTGTAAGTATTTGTGTTTAAATTTAATTATCGTGCACTTTTAGTGTACAAAGTTTTTATATTGTTGACAGCTCATAATCATTGATATGCATGATTTTAGAGGTAATTAGTTATAGTAAAAGCCAAAAACCTTTAATGATCTAACCGTTATAATTAATTAATATATAATGTACAAATTTTTTTATATGGTTGAGAGTGTTTATAAATTACATCTTTTGAATTAATTCAATCTTTTAAATGTATATTTTTATTATAATTAAAATTTCATTTTACTATTTTTTTTCAAAATTTACCTTTTCTCATGAGTATCTTCTTGATAAAAGGAAAAGTTTTATAATGAATATACCTATTTTATTATCATGTAAAATGTTACAATATACAAGATAGAAATTATATTTATACCAATAAGCAATAATTTAAAAATAGGCAATATATAGATTTTAGTCACGCACACAAAAAAAGGCAATAACTAAATCTTATAAAATAGCTAACTAACTCTGTTACAATGGAACTAATAGGAAAGCAAAAGTTAATATCACTAACATCGCCACTCAAGTTCGGGAATAGGCCGTCTCAAATATTTCGAGGCCTATTCTTACTTAAAAAAGAGATGGGTCTTTAATAAAAATAAATGCAAAAAATTTTAAAATTTAAACTATTTTATTTAAATTAAAGATAATACTTTAATATAATTAAAAACTAATATTAACTTTTTTAACTATTTTAAAAGAATAATATTTTTAAAACTATTTTTATATAAAAAAAATAGGGAACAATATAAAAATAAAACTTTGGAGCCATGAACACTTGGACCGGGGGTCTGCTCATGGCCAACCCAGACTATAAGTGATGTCTATTATATTTATAGTTTTGTTTCTTCTATTATTATTAATTTACATAATTGAACCCAGTATTTTAAAAGTCGACAATTTTATTCTATATATTATATTTTTGAACAAAAAATGACGATTTGATGTATGTTATATGTGAGATACAATTCCATAATATTGAACCATCAAGATACATTAATTATTCATTAATTATTCATATGTGATTAATTAAATTACAAATATAAAAGCTATATGAAGTTGAAAGTTAACTTTTTACAATGTTTTATTCCGATTTTATGGATGTTAATCATTGTATATAATTGTATCATATGACACATTATTTAAAACATGTCATGTCGCTATTTTATAGTTAAAAAATCAAATTGAGAGATCAAAATGGTCGACTTTTAAAATAGGAAGACCGATTTCGTGAATCAGTAAAAATAGGGAAACTGAAATTACAAGTAAGCCTAAAAAAATGTAATTTGAATAATCAAACAATATAATATAGGCTAAATAGCACTTGTGGTTCCTTAACTTAATTTTAGTTAATGTTTTATTCATTTATTTTTTTTTTCTTTCTGATTTGGTCATTTATTTTAATTTTGAGTGATAGCTTGATCTTTTATGTTTTAAAATGTCAACATTGTTCTCATTTTTTGCAAAAATTCAAAAAATTCAACCACTATCTTATATGCCATGTAATACTAATTTTACCACATCATTCAATAGTATGATGTGACACCTCTATAATTCATTCATTTTTTATTCCACATTCTACTAATTCTTTATCTATATTATAATTAAAAAAAACAACAATAAAAATATAACTCTATTACAAACTTGATTTAATTGTTAATTAAAATATAGCAATAAAAAATTACCACAAAATATATAAAAACATAATAATCACATGAAAAATCAAAAATCAAACTTATCCACAGACAATCTAGTGAACAAAATTATTCATAAGAAGAAATAGTCAGAATTATTTACAAGAAGATACACTCATAATTTGTTAGATATAAAATATATTCATAATTAGTTCACCAGAAAGATATGATCCATATTTTACAAGGACAAAAGTGAAATTCTAATGTATGTTATAAATAGATACTCAAGGCTAGAGAAGAAAACACGAACTCATAAACTCATAAATCTATATAATTCAAAAAAACTTTTGAGAGCTCAAATTTTCTAAGTATTCTAAGTTTAAAGGCTTAAGTTCAAGAGAAGCACTATTTTCTAAGTGTTTTAGTTTGAGAAATCAATTGTAAAAATCTTCTTAGTAAAAGCAAAACACAATCCATTCCAAACTTGTGTAACCCAACCCGATAGAGGCTTTAGTGTTCCTCAAACAATCTGTGGTTTTACGTCTAGTCCCTTCAACCAGGAAGATTTAATCCACTAATTCACCAACTAAATTACATTTCCACTAAACACCTACTAGTTAAATTGATTTTGTTCATGTCTTCTCAACCTTCTAGCTTATTACAATCAAGTTGTTGAGGGATGCATCCGTTATTGGGCTAGGTTAGAAAAGAATATGTTTAAGAGTTTTTCAAATAACTCTTGCAATAGGGTGTTTACAATGTTATACTCTTAGAAATTAATTTTCAGCATTTAGACAAGACAAAAGATAAAGAGCAAAAGTGCAGAGACAGTTGTATTATGCTTATTGTGATACGTTGTTGCTTGTACAATCCAATGAGAGTTACACGTTCTTTAATAGAGATCATTAGGGCTTTTGGCCGTTGTCGTGATTGCAAGCAATTTGCATGTATCATGAAGTTTCATAACAAATCTTCTGAGATTGATTTTCCATTAAAACTTATTAAAAATATTCTTAAAATTGATTATGTGAATCTTGATATGGAGACAGAAAGATTAGAGGATATTATGATCATAATACATTGCATAGACCTTCAAACAAATGCAGATCTATGGTGTTTAGTAAAGAATACAAACATTTACTAATAGTCAATGTTGCTAAATCAAATAGGATTATTTAAATACACAAACGTGCAAATCATAATCTCTAAGCACACCTAAGAGAGGTTTTGAGAGGGTTTTCTATCTTACCTTAACTTGTAAATATGGGAGAGTTGTATCTTTTCCTAAGGTTGAACTTTAATCCCATTCATTAGTAATAATCCTCATTTGACTTCCACCTTCAATATTCTTTTTGTATTTTCAAGAGTGAAACCTAATACTCTTTTTTTCTATCTTCATTTCCTCATTAATATTTAATATTGTTGCAGGAAGAATATATTGTAAAAGAACGATGTGGATAAGCTTTGAGGTAGAACATGCAATGGAAAATGGTGGTGTTTTTACTCTTATATTTCTTCTTTATTTTCCCTCTTCTATTATGTTATGCTCTCCCTTCCTCTTTCTTTCTTTCATTCATTCATTTTGTTTTTGTCTAACAATTGAGTTTTAAGTAAGGGAGAGTGTGATGTTGTTGGGTGGGCTCACTCCCTATGTTTTATTATTATTATTATTATTATTATTATTATTATTATTAATATTATTATATTATTATTATTGTTGTTGTTATTATTATTAGTATTAATATTGTTATTATTATTGATAAAAAAAGGTTTTAATGGGCTTGGCCCATGTGAGAAAGAAAAGGGACTTAAATCCCTAATATAATATTAAAAGATATAGTACTAAGGAAGAAGCAGAAAAACGTAGTCGTGTGCATAGTAACGAGAAATATAGAAGAAGAAAAATGTTTGGTTCCGATGGTGGCAATAAGTGTGTAGCAAACTTGTTCCGTTTGATCTACACATTTAGTATGTTACTTCTACCACTGAATTTGTTATTTTAATATAAAATCTTAGTAGTTTTACTTTCGCTTATAGTTATTTTGGCATATCCACTTTAGTGGAAGGTTGTTATAAGATTTTTATTGTTGATTGATGTTTCCTATTGTTATTAGGAAGATTATGGTGTACCCATTAATTATTATAGTGGAAGTTTTACTGGACTAGGTACCGTAGTTTTTATTCTCTCAATTTGAGAGAAGTTTATTTAATTTTCTACCAATTATTTTTGCCCTGTGGAATTGTATTTTTTGTTTGGCCATTTATATATAGGTTAGGGAAAAATATTTCGCATTATTGAAATAGTTCACTAATTATCTTTGAATTTTTCCCAACAAAGTGATATCAGAGCTCAGTTGATTTGGTTTGTGCATTTAAATGGAGGAGGAAAATAAAGGTCTGAATATGATTAAACTCAACTCATTTAATTACACACTTTGGAAGACACTCATGGAAGAAATGTTATGCAATAAAGATTTGTATGATCCTATTGAGTGTAACAATGCTAAACTCGCAGATAAATCAAACGCTAACTGGAAGAAGATGAATAGAAAGGCAGTGGCGTTGATTAGGTAGTGGTTGAATCTGAGTGTATATCCACATGTTGAAACTGAAATAGATGCTAACAAGATGTGCGAAAAATTAAAAGAGATGTATGAACGAAAGAATGTGCAAAATAAAGCATTCTTGATTCAGAAGCTGGTGAATATGAAATGCAAAGATGGTGATTCAATAGCAGAACATATGATTATTTTTAATAATACAGTGAATCAGTTGACAGTCACATAAATTAAATTAGATGATGAGTTACAAGCGTTGTTATTGTTGAGTTCATTGCCTGATAATTGGGAAGTCCTTGTTGTGACATTGACCAATTCAGCTCCAAGTGGAAAGTTGAAAATGTCAACGATTAAAGAGAGCATGTTAAATGAAGAAGCTCAAAGAAAGGAACGTGGTTTGATTGTTACGGAGGAGAAGTCAATCTAGAATCTTTCATAGACACGACAACTCTGAAAGTCGTAGCAAGTCAAGAAGCAAGTCAAGGACTAGAAAAGAAGTGATATGCTATCATTGTGGCAAATCGAGTCGCATAAAAAGAAATTGGAGGTTCCTTAAGAGAGATCAATCAAGGGAAAATGATGAAGATAAAGAGAAGAAAAATGATAAAGATACAACAATAGTTGCATCTTTTAGTAATGTTTATATAGATTGTGATGATAATTCCATAAACCTTATATGTCAGGATTCAACTTGGATTATTGATTCGGGTGCCTCATATCATGTTACTCCTAGACGTGATTTCTTCTCATCTTACAATGCTGGTGATTTTGGCATGGTAAAAATGGGAGAGGAATGAATATGTAAAATTATTGGTATGAGAGATGTTTGGGTTGAAACTAGGATTGGTTTCAAGCTAAAATTGAAGAATGTTACACATGTTCCTTATATTTGTCTCAATTTGATTTCGGTGAAAGCCTTGGATATTAATGGTTATCACACTTACTTTGGTTGTGGTGGTATATGTAAAATCACCAAAGGGTCCCTAGTGGTTGCAAAGGAACAAAGTTCCACGTCTCTTTATAGGATGTTTGTGAAGCTATGTAAGGAAGAAGTGAATGCAATGGAAGATTCATCTTCAGATTTATGGCATATGCAACTTGGTCACTTAAGTGAGAAAGGACTCAACAAACTTGCAAGGAAAAATTTTCTTCTTGTAAAAGGTACGTCTCTAAAAACTTGCACTGACTGTTTTGTTGGAAAGCAACAAAGTTTCTTTTCATAATACTGGTCCTCATAGGAGGCAAAATATACTCGATTTGGTTCATATTGATGTTTGTATGATGGATAGTAAATCTCTTGGTGGGGCATCATATTTTGTTACTTTTATTTATGATACCCTAAACCCCAAAAAAATTATTTTTTATTTCCTTATTTTCTAAACAATGAAATTGTTTTTAAAACAAATAAATAAATATAAACTTTCAAATATTTTTTTAAGGTAAAAAAAAGCATCACATAATCATAAACACGTCAAATAAATCCAAAGATACCATCAAACTTAACAACTTAAAATCACAATTTCAGACAACAAAATCCTTTTTGAGGTACTCATACTTATGTTTAATATTAAGTGCGAATGTAGTCCCATCAGAACGGGGATCCCAAAAGTAAAATAAAAATAAAATGATCAAATAACATCAACACAATGCATATAATAAGGGTCTTCAAGACATGATGACTTCCGCCTCTCTGATGGTACTAGTCATCACCTGAAACTTACAACTCATATGCGTCCATCACAAATGCCAAACACAAACAACGAGGGGTGAGTATCGAAATTATGTAATAGTATAAAATACACGAGGAGAACACGCAAGCAATCAAATTATCACAACCTCAAAAGTAGTCAAGTGTACAATATCAATGGTTCATCAAATTCATTCACATTATGACAATCACAATGATAAAATGCTATGCATGTCCTATACTCTATACTTCATCATTTGGTACCATTCTACTCTGAAGTACTTGGTTAGGAGGCCTGATACTATGCCACTACAAGAGTGGAAGGACAATTCATCAATGGTCAAGTCCTCATCGATCCCCTAAACATAACCTAAGACACATATACGCGACGGTCGGGGTACTCTTGTGTTGCACGGTAGCTCCCGGCCTTAGGGAATAACCCACTAATCCACTTAGGAATTCCCCACTAAAGGTACCCCAAGGTCTATCAGTCATACCTTACAGTTCGACTGTAGCCCTCCACGATTAGGCTCATTCAGTTGTACTTCCCTGAATCACTAGGTTTGTCAAACCCTCCCTATATGATGACAAAATAGTTCTAACTCAAAAATCACAACTCAATAAGTTTCAGTTTGACTTCACAACTTTCATTATTATATATGTATATTAGTCAATCACAATAAAATCCAATATTTTGGTTTTCACAACTCACAATGCATCATCCAGTCTTATCAATCACCAAATAAAAGATCAAACAGGTGGCACATTCAAGTAATATCACAGTTTCACTCATGTAGTAAGAATACTCCAGTACACATCATTCACACAGTAACAATCAACATAATATTCATAAAATCAGACGGCATGCAATCTTGATATAAATATATTAATGGCAATTCTATAGGTTGCTAAATTATATTTTAGTCCTCACTATTACCATTCACATTTTATTAATTAATTATTAGTACTCAATAGGGCTCAACTGTACGTAGTAAGCCCCGAATGAACGTCAGGGAATTTCAACATTCCCGTTCATCTCACGTTATTTTATAATCATAAAATCGAACATCATCTCACCCCTTACCTTGCCTAAAGATTTTTTCTTACGAAGTCGATCTGCTGATTTAACGTGTCGCGTCTTCGCCAACCACCGTCTCTAACTGTCAACAAGCGAGAATAAATCAACGCACAACCAATTACAAATTAGTTACTTGCTCCAATAGGTAATTAATTAATTTATTAATAATACATTGATACTTTATCTAATAATACATTAATACATTGTAATATAATTAAAAAATATACTTAATACCGTTAAACACACATATTACTATAATCAAATTTTATTTAACTAAGTATGACAGACAAAACTTAATATTATGTCTATATAATATATATAGTTTTGATTTATAAATAGATTTATTTATATATATATATATATATATATATCACATGGGCACAAATAATAATAATAATTAATTATTACTTATTATTGACTATACTTAATTTTATAACATAATAAAATAGATTAAACCTTTTAGTTGAATGAATCAATTTGTCTCTCTGCCTTATTTTGATTTCACGACAAATTTTATGAATCATATGCTGCCTTATCATAACTAATTACTTACTTCAGTGAGTTATCCTCCAACAATTTCCTTTAGAAATCAATTGCATCTAATGGCTTAGCTGCTAACTTATTTTCTGGAAGTTTGTACAACAATTCTTATATAGCATAGTCCGTTTGTTGACAGAAACAAAGGCAAGGCTTCTAAAATTCCAAAGTAAACACTCAAATCATAGCTATACAATTTATTTTCGGTTAGTGGTTTTCAATTCCTTAACTTTCGCTTATATATATGTAGTACTTATTCTATTGTACTAACATATCTGTATCATTATCATTATCCTATTGTCATTATTATTATTATTATTATTATTATTATTATTATTATTATTATTATTATTATTATTATTAACCCATTCTATTAGTGCTAAAGGTTTCAATTAATGTAACAATACAAATTCACTCCTCGTATTATTTTATATATATATATATATATTAATATATATATTATTTTATTTATTTTTGTAAGTTAAATATAGTTAATATTAATGATTTAAATCAATTACTAAGGCAAACACACAAGACACACCTAAAGAAATTAGAACACATATTAACACTCATATAATAATAGTAGTGTATCATTATACTATAAGGTAATGAGAAAATTGGAGTGTTACATTATTGACGACCACTCTAGAAAAGTGTGGGCCTTTCCTTTGAAATCTAAAGACCAGGTACTTGGAGTCTTCAAGCACTTTCATGCAAGTGTTGAAAGAGAAAAAGGAAGGAAATTGAAATGTATTCGATCATATAATAGTGGTGAATATAGAGGTCTATTTGAAGACTATTGTAGATAACCTGGAATCAGGCTTGTGAAAAAAGTTCCAAAGACACCTCAACATAATGGTGTTGCAGAGAGAATGAATGGTACAATTAATGACAAAATCAGATGTATGCTCTCTCATGCAAAATTATCAAAATCCTTTTGGGGTGAAGCAATGAAAACTGCAGTGGATTTGATCAATGTTTCTCCTTCTATTCCACTTGATGGTGATGTTACAAATAGAGTGTGGACAAGGATAGATGTCTCTTACCATCAATTGTGAGTCTTTGGTTGCAGATGTTTTTTTCATGTTCCAAGAGACAAAAGATCGAAGCTTGATAGTAAATCCAAATAATGTGTATTCGTCGGTTATGGTGATGAAGAATTTGGTTATAGATTATGGAATTCGATTGACAAGAAAATTATTAGAAACCAAGATGTGATATTTCTTGAAGACCAGACAGTTGAAGATTTTGATAAAACTGAGAAACATAAACCAAATTCCATAAGTTACATTGATGTTGCACCTAATCATCCTACAGAAACCTTTGTTGACGGGGGAGATATACAAATAGATGATGAGAATATAACTGATGATCATGTACCTTACCATGATGAGAAGGTTCCAGTTGAGCCACCGGTCGAGTTTGAGTTGAGAAGATCTACTAGAGAACATCAACCTTCTCAAAGATATCCTTCATATGAGTATGTGATGATCATTGATAGTGGAGAGCCAAAGTACTATCAAGAAGCTATTACAAATATGGATAACGAAAAGTGGTTGAAGACCATGCAAGAAGAGATGAATTCCTTGTATGAGAATCACACATTTGATTTGGTAAAGTTGCCTAATGGCATAAAAGCACTCAAAAACAAATGGGTATACAAGATAAAGAGAGAAGATAATAATTCTCAACCAAGATAAAAAAGCAAGATTGGTTGTGAAACTTTTTAATTAGAAAAGGTATCGACTTTGATGAAATTTTTTCACCTATGGTGAAGATCTCCTCTATTTGAGTTGTGCTTGGGTTAGAAGCTAGTTTGAACCTAGAAGTTGAACAACATGATGTGAAAATTGCATTCCTTCATGGTGTTTTGGAGGAAGAGATCTATATGGAGCAACTAGAGGGTTTCAAAGTCAAAGGTAAATAGCAGCTTGTGTGTAAATTGAAGAAAAGTTTGTATGGGCTCAAGTAAATACCTCAACAACGATACAAGAAATTTGATTCTTTCATGGAGAAAGATGGATACGGTAAAACTACTTCTGACCATTGTGTGTTTGTCAAGAAATTCTCTAATGGTGATCATATTATTCTCTTGTTATATGTGGATGACATGTTGATTGCGGGTCATGACACTAAGAAGATTCAATCTCTAAAGAAAGATTTGAACAAGTCTTTTGCAATGAAAGACTTGGGTCCTGCAAAGCAAGTTATGGGCATGAGAATTAATCGTGATAGGAAGAAAAATAAATTGTTGTTGTCATAACACAATTACAATGAGAAGGCGTTAAAGATGTTTAACATGAGCAATTGTTAGTACTCCACTTGTAACACCCTAAACCCAAATTAAAATAGAAAGTGAAATATGTTAGTTTTGAAAGAAATTCGCAGCGGTTCCAAAATAAATTATACGAAATTTATTTTAAGTTATAAGGTTCAAGACTGTCACACTCACACTTACACGAAAAGCTTGCATAAAAATTTTCAATAAAAATTCGTTTTATAACGAATATAGTTGATGTTTATTCAATAAAACTTTTGACATAAAACATGTTCTAAACTTAGAGACAATTAATTTCTAAATTTGAATAAAAGATAAAAATAACAAAATTGATCGATTGGATTAACAAAATCTAAATTAGTTCATAACTCAATAAAATGCGACGAGTTACTCCTACTTAGTATCACCTATCAGAGCGTGGATCACCAACCGATAACCTGAAATGACTGCGCTCTCGCAAGCGCCAAACACAAGCAACGAGGGGTGAGCTTCGAAAACATGTAATAGTATAAAATAATTGAGAAGAACACGTAAAATATATTAAACACCGTATCATATCAAATCACAATCAACAAGAACAATCAAGGTAAAACAATGATACAATCCACAACATCAAGTAAGTAGATACACAAATCAAGTAATGTTATGAATGCTCTTATACTCTAGACTCCTCCTCTTTCTTTGGTACCATTCTAACTCTGAAGTACTTGGTTAGGAGGCCATGATACTATGCCACCATCTCGGTGGACGGACAATTCAAATTGACCCTGTCCTCATAGATCCCCTCAACTCAACCCGAGACACAGATACGCGACAGTCGAGGTAAACGTGTGTTGCATGGTAGCTCCCGACATTTGGAGTGCTACCTCTAAGTCACTTAGGAATTCCCCACCCGAATACCTCCAAGGTCTAACAATCTTGCCCTAAGGCTCAACAGCAGACCGCCACGATCAGGCTCATTCAATTGTACTTCCCCACAATCACTAGGCTTGTCAGGCCCTACCTATATGATGACCAAATAATCTCCACTTCAAAAACTATCAACAACTACTTTCTCCCCTCGTTGTCCTAGGTTACTTACTCTATTAAGAGAACCATCATTGGCACGGGTCGAATTCGTCACTATTCAATTAAATACAATATGCATTTCATCATATTCATCAAGGTGGTAATATCACAAGTCAAGGAGTACACGTCGTCATTGTAGATTTCTATAGTCATACATTACATTCAGAATTCATCATCATAATACGTCATCTCAAATAATAAAGAGTCTTCACTCACATATAATAATAATAATAATAATAATAATAATAATAATAATAATAATAATAATAATAATAATAATAATACTAGATCATTCACACACACCACATCAATTGCAAGGCAAATAATTATAATTCAACACATTTTATATCATATACCAATATCGAGGATAAATATAAACAAAGCACATAATGCATCAAATACACAATTCTACAATAATTCAACTATCACGCGATCTTCAAAACTCAAATCAAACAACATCCTATAAAAGTTACTAATTTATATTTTAACCTTACAAAATTCAGTTTGCTCATTAGTCAATTATTACTCAAAGGGCTTCTGCGATACGTAGCGAGCCCCAAATGAATTGTGGGAAATACGGTGTTCCCGTTCATCTCACTTAATTTATACTCATGCATTCGAACTCACTCTCACCCCATACCTGGACCAAGTGGAATAACAACACGAATAAATTGCGGTGATTTGGGCTGCAACGGTTCCAAACAATTTAAATATCAACCAATACAACTCATGTTTGAAAGCTCCAAGCTATGATATGTTTTTAGGAGGATTATTTCCACACGCTGAAATAAAAATAAGGCACGAAGACAATAATTGTAAGTAAACACTCTCAAAATTCTACGCTTAGAATCTATGAACATGAAACACGATTATCTGAAATACATCATTTTTTTTTTTTTTAAACAGAGGTTACATATATGTGATTTTTGTTGTTGTTGATGTTTCATAGATGAAAAGATGTAGCAATATGAGCAATTCAAAATCCAATAAAAGAGCCATTTTCATTAAATGAGAGTTCTAAGTTGATGATAGGAATCGAAAATTTAAGAAAAATCACGAGTTCAATAAAAAATAAATATCTTCCACAATAAAACTGTGAATCAAATATGAATCAAGTGAAGGAATCAATGGCTTAATTTAAACGAAATCTAAATTATTGAGTGGATGATTCCAGTCTTTCCTAATGAACCATTATAAAAGCACTAAGAGTCCAACCTTGCAAATGCCAAGAGATTTTATATTTATAAATGAGTAACATGTTACAAACACTCCGGGTTGGAGTTACAATTAAAAATACAAAACAACATGAATCAAGGCAAGGAAATTTGTTGAGACCAACCTGCGAAGAAATCACTGGATGCATTGAAGATGTGGGTTTGAGTTGTTATGTCGTGGACAACCAAGGTTCCACTAATAGGGAGAGATTATACCTTTGGTGCAGGTATAGTTGTATGGTTTTAAGCGGATAGAGATAAACTTATTGGAATTGGAAGCACGTGAAATTAGGGAAATAAAATGGCAGCGGCGCTTGTAATATAAGGGGATGATTTATTAGGTTAGCTTTAACTGGGTAGTAAAGAAAAGGGAAAGAAATTAAAGGAAATAAAGAATTGAAATATTTTAAAAAGAGGTCTGGTGTTGTCGCTGCAGATTGGAAGGTGAAATTTTGATTTAAATGTACTTGGACTAAACATGTGTTGCCATCCTTTTAAAAGGTCTTGTAATTGATATTTAAATCAATAGAATAATTAAAACTTGAAAATATATAATTAAACCTTTATAAGAAGGATATGAAAACACCTTGCAACGTACTCAAATTACGAGAATTTACGCTATATTTAGTCCCTAATAATTGGATTAAAACACAATACATTTCTTCAATGACAATAACATTTAAAACTAACATTTACAATTTATCAAAGCAAGAAGTATATATATAACACCTATAAAAATGTGAGACTATTGTAAATCTCATAGATAGATCACTTAGCAATTTAAACACACAAGTTATAGTATAAACTATTAAATAATATATTTAGATAGTTACTAAGATAGATAAATATGTAAAAATATAAATAAATTAGGGTGTTTTGTTCTCATTCTCTTATTCTTTTTCTTTATTATTATTATTAATAAATTAATTAATTAATTAAATTTTACTCTTGTATAGAGGTCTAATCTACAAAACACATCTTGCTCATTTCTTTTAATTTTTTTTTTAAACATAATTTAATTTCTAAAATATTACTAATATTTCAAAACTAATATTTTATAAAATCAAGTAATTAATCTTTTTAAAATACATTAATCCTTAAGATTCTCATATTCAAAATAATCACTATAATTATACTTATAAATTTGAAATACTCAAATTAAAATACTATCATCATTAGAGAATATTTAAAATTATAAAATAAATAAATATAACATCAAATTATTTATCTACAATAATATTTAATTAAGAAAATAATTTATTATAAAATTTATAAAATTTGGGGTGTTACACCACTTGCTACTCATTTTAAATTAAATTCTGATCAACGTCCCACAAGTGAGAAAGACAAAGAAGAGATGAATAAGGTTCCTTATGCATCCACAATTGGTAGTTTGATGTATGTTATGGTATGCACAAGATCAAATATTGCTCATGCAGTTGGAGTTGTTAGTCGATTTCTCTCTAATCATGATAAAGATCATTGGCAAGCAGTGAAGTTGATTCTCAGATACCTTTGAGGCACTTCCAAAGTGTGTTTATGCTATGGAGGTGGTGAACATCTATTGGATGGCTACACAGATGCAAATATGGCAGGTGATCTTGATTCTAAAAAATCAACTTCTAGTTATATGAACACGCTTGCAGGGGGAGCTCTGTCTTGGCAATCAAGACTTCAAAAGTGTGTTGCTTTATCTACTGTTGAAGCTAAGTACATTGCAACAACTGAAACTTCCAAAGAACTCTTGAGATTGAAGAAATTCCTACATGAGTTAGGCCTCAAGCAAGACAAGTTTGTGTCATTCTGTGACAATTAGAGTACAATCCATCTCAGTAAGAATTTGAATTTTCATGCAAAGTGGAACCATATTGAAGTGCGGTATCATTGGATACGAGATGCACTGAAACTAAAGCGATTTTTAATTGAGAAGATTCATACTGATGAGAATGGTTTAGATATGATGATGAATACCTTGCATGTGTCGAAGTTGATATGTTGTAGAAAGAAAGTCAGCATAGTTGAACAATACCTTTCCATTTAAGTCGTGAGGAGGATATTTGTTGGGTAGGCTCACTCCCCGAGCGAAACCCATTAGTTTTATTATTATTATTATTATTATTATTATTATTATTATTATTAGTATTAATATTATTATTATTATTGAAAAAAAAAAGAAAAAAAAGATTTTAATGGGCTTGGCCAAGGTGAGAAAGAAAAGGGACTTAAATCCCTAATATAATAATAAATGATACAGTGCCAAGGAAGAAGCAAAAAAAGGTAGTCGTGTGCACATTAACGAGAAATAGAGAAGAAGAAAAAGGTTTGGTTCTGGTGGTGGCAATAAATGTGTAGCAAACTGGTTCCATTTGATCTACAAATTTAGTATGTTACTTCTTCCACTGAGTTTGTTATTTTAATATAAAGTCTGAGTAGTTTTACATTCATTGATAGTTATTTTGGCATACCCACTTTAGTGGAAGGTTGTTATAAGGTTGTTATTGTTGATTGGTGTTCCTTATTGTTAGTAGGAAGACTCTGGTGTACTCATTAAATATTATAGTGAAAGTTTTACTAAACTAAGTCCTGTGGTTTTCAATCTCTCAATTTGAGACAAGTTTTCCACGTTAAAAATTGTATTTGTTTCATATTTAATTTTTTGCTAATTATTTTTGCTGGAATTGTATTTTCTCTTTAACCATTTATCTGTATAGGTGGAGGATAAATATTCCGCATTACTGAGATGGTTATCAGTAATTATCTCTGGTTTTTTCCCAACAGATGTGAATTGTCAATCACGCCCCTCCAAATCTTTACTAATTATAAATTTTGTTTGAATATAAAATGGGCTACTAGAAGTCGAACTTGAGATTTCGCTACGCAAAAGGTAGTATTTTACAATGCTTTATTTAAGCCATTTACATTGTTTTTTTCGAAAAATTAAGCGTTGTAGTAACTAGCGCTTTAAAAAGATACAACAGCACTCTTTAAAATAAAAAAAGTGTTGTAAATCCCTTCTAAAAACGTGTCGTTTGTTGTACTAGTTTTACAGCGCTTTTTCAAAAAAGTGTCGTAATAGGGGCATTCTTATGCACGTTTTACAATACTTTTTTAAAAAAAATGTTGTAATAGGTGCATTCTTATGCACGTTTTATAGCGCTTTGTCGAAAAAAGTGTTATAATAGGTGAATTTTTATTTTATTTTTATTAAAAAGCGTTGTAAAATAAGTATATTAAGAAAGCAATATCCTAGATTAGCAAAGAAACAACATAGAGTCCTTCCAATATTATAACAACTAGCAGATTACAAAATTCAGCACTTGAGTAGAAATTATAAAACACTATCATTGAGTCCTTTCAATATTATAACAACTAGTAGATTACAAAATTTAGCACTTGAGTAGCAATTTATAAAACACTATCATTGAGTCCTTCCAATATTATAACAACAGGCAAATTACAAAATTCAGCACTTGAGTAACAAATTACAAAACAATAACATTGAGTCCTTCCAATATTATAACAACTAGTAGATGGCAAAATTCAGCACTTGAATAATAAATTATAAAACAGCAAACTAATCACTTGAATTACTATGAATCTTTACTATAAGTCACTCTACGAAATACTATCAATTGTCTTCCAAAAAAAACGAGTACAAGTTAATCCATCTTTACGAGTACAAGTTTCAACATAAATCTCTTCACGTCTAGGTACCACTCCTTTGCTCTTTTTTATTTAAACTCAAACAAACAAGTTAAATGTATTTTATTTTTTAATTACAATTCACCCCATGAAAAGTACAAATCGAAACAAACCTTTTCATCAATAAATTTTGAGAGACTTTTTGTACCCATACAATGAACATCTTCAAACTTAGCACGATTTTGTTTCAACAAATTCTAGAATAAACTCTAACTCTCAATTAAACTCGCTAAAATTCAAAATTAATCCCTAAAACGAACCCTAACTCTAGATCAAACACGCGAAAATTCAAAATAACAAAGAAAATACATATAACTAAGCAAATATTTCAAATATATATTTAATATGAAGTTTAAACTAACATAAAAAAATAGAAATCTAAATTTATCGGTGATGCGAGAAACGTGGTCACAAAGGTTAGGTCACGCTGTCGTCGTGGATGTG
Organism: Cicer bijugum; assembly: GCA_037974875.1. Classification (NCBI taxonomy): domain Eukaryota; kingdom Viridiplantae; phylum Streptophyta; class Magnoliopsida; order Fabales; family Fabaceae; genus Cicer; species Cicer bijugum. Next base: position 1,948,805 of record JBBPBT010001281.1, on the reverse strand, counting down.
GTGCGATAACGGTGGTCGCGAGTTAGAATTACGCTAAATTAGGCTGCAATTTCATGGGAAGGAAAAAACAACAAGAATAAAGTTGAAAAAGTTCAATTAGGCTGCAATTTCATGGGAAAACTCTTCAAACTTAAAAACAACAAGCTAAGAAATTCATCAGTTCATTTACTACCCATGAAGAATACTTACAAAACACATCAAAACGAATTAAAAGGGTCACCAAATCATGACTCAAAAGTTCCAACATGAAAAAGCATCTCAAAAACCTCAATTCAATTACAACAGAACCAAAAAAATATAGATGTTACCAAGAATAATAGCTATAACAGTCCAAGACCAAGTGTTACCAAGAATAACAAAGAATTGAATTCTATTTCAACAAATGATGCTTGTGGTGGATGATGTGGACTAAATTTTGTTTCAACAAAGAATTGAATTATGTTTCTACAAATTCTAGAATAAACCCTAACTCTCAATCATACTCGCTAAAATTCAAAATTAATCCCTAAAATGAACCCTATCTCTAAATCAAATACACTAAAATTCAAAATAACACAGAAAATACATATAACTAAGCAAATATTTCAAATATATATTTTATATGAAGTTTAAACTAACATAAAAAAAAAATCTAAATTTACCGGTGATGCAAGAAAGGTGGTCACACGGTCAGGTCACGCTGCGTCGTGGATGTGGTGCGATAATGGTGGTCGCGAGTCAGAATGTTCGTCGAGGTGAAGGCAATGAATGCAAGAGGGCAAAGGTGAGAAAGTGATAGATTAGGGTTCGAGATTGAACAAAGGCGAGAAGGCAACAAATTGGCGTTCGAGATTGATTAATGACGAGTAGGAGAAAGCAACGGATTGGGGCTCGAGATTGAGAGTTTAGGGATTTAGCATTTTGACAAACTGGTTTTGGGTGAAAGATGATAAGGGGTTTAACGTGTTCTGGGTAGAGGGGAGAGAAGAAAACTAATGTTTTGGTTCAGTACTAATTTACTTTTTGGCTCCATTCAAATTTTGAATGATTTTACAGCGTTTGTATAATAAGCGCTCTAATAGGTCCTTTAATTATGTGAAAGCACAAGTCTTTTACAGCGCTTGTATAAAAAACATTCTAATAAGTCGTTTAATTATGTGAAAGCGCAAGTATTTTACAACGCTTGTACAAAAAGCGCTTTAAAATCTATGTAACATAAGGTGGGAGCGCTATATTTTACAACGTTTATGTTTAAAGCGCTGTAAAACATTATGTGAGTGCGCTTCAGTTTACAGAGCTTTTGAAAAAGCGATGTAAAAGCCTTGTAAACATTATGTACAAGCGTTATGTGACCCTATATAACCCTACAACAGCGCTTTTTCCATAACACTTGTCAAAAAAGTGTTGTTGTATTCTTCGTTATTTTTAAAATGTTATACAACAACGCTTATATTTAATAAGCGCTATAAAATGTCATTTTTGGCGTAGTGTTTCTATTGAGTTTATTTTTAATTTATTCCCCAACTATTACAAACACATTAGTATGAACTTGCTAGACTAAATTTCACTTGAATAACTAACAATCACTTTTTATTTAATAAGATATAAAAGATTTGTATAAATATATAAATTACAACAATAAAAATATAAATTATAGAATTATTAGTAAAAATAAGAATAAATGGAATATACAATTTTAAGGTGTTACACATTTATATGAAATCAAAGCACAAGAGCAAATGGTTGCATTTGTTGAATCCAAAGAAAGAATTATCATAACCAAACTAATTATGCATTTGGTTAGATGATCATCTCAAAGAAAATTTTGGCAAATTCTTTCTTTTGGCAAACTCTTGAATGGCCACTACTAGAAAAACTGCTTTTAGCGTCAGCCAAAAACCGACGCTAAAAGGCAAAAAGCTAACATTGATTTAGCGTCGAAGCTAATACATAGCGTCGGTCGAAACTGCTCCTTCGAGTAATGTAGTTCATCCACAATTAATGTCTTCGATAGAGCCTGTCCCAATGCCCATGGAAATAACACTTTAATAAGTTATTGAGAAGCACATAGAGTGTTATAAACCAAAAGAATAAAGACAAAAGGAACAAACAAAATAGCAGAAAGAATCACTCATGCCTAATGATTTGAAAGGAAACAATGCATAGGTAAAACATTTTCCAAAAGAAAGAGTTGAGAAAGAATTGAGTCAGCCAAGTCGGAAAATTAAACACCAAAAAGTTTGGCAATGCCACTACTACGGTATGTGGACAACAATCAACTTTAGCTACAATTTGAACATTAACTTTAACATAAACATATAGATAAGTAGTAAACTTAATCATATTATTAGAGGAAGAGTAGCAATAGTGAAAATCAGACCAATAGAGTAATAGGACAAACATTTCAACACAGGCTCATTTCGGATCAAAATCAGGTTTTTAAAAGCAGGCAAGGTTTTATATAAAGAGACGCACCCTTAAAGCAGCTTTTCATAGAGATGAAGAACGCATGTACGCCTTCATGTGCTTGAATAATAAAATATCCAAATGTACTTTCGCATCCCCGTGGTTTTTAATCCATGGATGACCTGCATTACACAATTGTGAGTAATAATATTGATAGCGTTTCAGCAAGTGTACTGAATCGTTGCAAGTAATAATAAAACGGTAGTACCAAGTGTCGAACTCAAGGATTGCGTTTTACTATTGAATTATATTTAATTACTAAAATCGAACAAAAAGGTTCCCAAGTTGATTGAAATAATGTTTGAAATTAACAACAATAATAAAATTGATCTTTTATAATGAGAAAAATGTCAGGGATGAGTTTCACTTCGAATCCAACCTTGGTGTCTAATTTGATCCTAGTTACTGAATTCCTTTATTGAATTATTATCGAATTCTCTTTATTATTCTTGCCCTAATGTCTTAGTGACAGAACCTTTAATTCCAAAGTAACCCCTAATTCCTTAGTGGATTTAAGATTAGAATTAAGCATTACTGTATAGAAATTCTCTTGTAAATTATTGCTTTGCAACTAATTTAATTGGTTTCATGACCTGCATCTATCCCTAGACTACAAATTCATGAATTTCTCATCTCAAACATTCGTAAAGTCCACTTCCGTTTCAAAATACAAATCGTAGAACATTTTAATGTTGATCAAGCAATAAAAAGCATTAAGCACAGAGATGAGAAAAACAATTCAATAAACTCATTCATATAACTAGAAATCAAATCAGAAAAATAAGGGTTTCATCTGGTTACACTCATCCCTAACAAATAGGGTTTAGTTACTCATGACAGAGATACAAAAGATAAGGATTAAAGAAGAATTACAAGAATGATTCATGGATGATTCTTGATAAAACTGCTTCAATGGCGTTAGAAACGGCCGTCTTTGAGTTTCTATGCTAGGGCACAAGTCTCCCAAGTTCCCAAGAGTCAAAAAGATCCCTAAACAGTAAAAAATTGGGTTTTTATGATTGCTGATGCGCGTTACACGCTCCAAGCGTGCAGGGCGCGCCCCAGGCGCGCGTTGGCAGTACTAAACAGCGGGAAATGCGCTCCAGGCGCGCAGGACGTGCTCCAGGCGCACAACATCTGCTGTCTAACGTATTTTGCATGTTTCTCATCTTTCGAGTCTGAATTTGGTCCCGGTGTCTTCATAAAAGGTGTAGATATGGATCTTAGCTTCCATTAGCACTTGGATTGACTCCAATTGGACATCTAGAACTCCAGATATGGATGAAATACTCCATATAGGTCATGTTGATTTCTCACCAATATTCAGCACTGCACTAAAACAAAGTAACAACGCAAAACTACGAAAAATCTCTACTTAATTAAGCAAATAAGAACAAAAACATTTAATTAAATCAAATAACTAAAATCAACAAAATATATTAAATAACTAATTAAATTAACTAATGATTAAAGATAAATAAGACTAAAATCAATAAAAATTATGCATATGATGAAGAGTCATCAAATATCAATATATAAGAATAAGAACCAGCAATAGAAACTCAATTAATGCCTGTGTTGCACTCATTCTTTTACTTGGATCTTTATTTAGTAATTGCTTAACAAAATCCCTTGCCTCATCTGAGAGAGAAGGCCAAGGAGGTTCATCAAAACTTGGATCAGCTTTCAATACAGTACGAAAGATACCAGACTCGGTCGGAGCCCAAAACGGACGACTGCCACATAATAAAATATATGCAATCACTCCAATACTCCAGACACCAGCCTCTGTACTATAAGCTCTATGTAGACCAACAAAAACTAGATAGCAAACCATTAAAAGAAATTTATTTTTGAACAAGATACATGATTTTAAAGCCAACCTCACAAAGGGGTGAGGAATTTTGATAGAGGGAAAGAGCTAATTTACTTTGTATACTCTTCTAACTTTTTAAATTATATTCATTTTTAGTTTTGTATAGTTAAATTATAGTAGTATATCCTATATAAGGATATTTTTTCATTAATGGATTTAAAATTTTGTAAACATTATATTCCTTCCAAATCCCTTAAACATAGAAGCAAGATTTAACGTAATCACTTCCTTATGCAAACAAAAACATGAAAAATGGAAAGGGGAAAAAGACACAAAAATAGGCACAAAAGCTATCCAAAATTCAGAACCAGAAAACAAACCGCGAATACATCTCCTAAATTCCTAAACCTTCCCTCAAACACACAAATCTCATCATTAATTTCTCAAACAAATAGCTTCACACTACTTACACAAACAGGAATACAATGCTAACGCGCTAACATTTCTCATCAAATAATTAAAACTTAAAAACAAATCCACAGCAACAATAGACTCAAAATTAAAAAAAAAAAATTGAAATATAACACAGTTTGAAGAGTGAGTGAAATTGAGTCAAAGAAGAGTAAAAGGAGAAAGAATCTAGGGTTCCCAATAATAAGAGAAATTAATTAAACGAATAAAAATAAAGAGGGATAATAACGTGAATAATACCTTGCATTTTTTGAGTTTATAATCAGTTGGTACAATGAAGCTTTCAGATCTTTCTTGAATTTCTCCCTCTATTATTTTATTTACATTTTTGTTTGAGTAAAATAAAATTTTGTTTTAGTAGAGGAAGAACAAGATGGACCTTGGTTGTGGTTGATCCAACAAGTTATGGACCTACTTTTTCGGTGAGTGAGGGAAAAACGAGAGGGAGGAACTGTGGAAGCCGGACAATGCGGAGAAGGGAGGAGGAGGGTTGAAGACGGTGCATGCAAGGCTGCCGTCGGGGAAGATTTAAGGTGAACGAGAGTGACGTGACGGTGTGCCAATTGAAGTTTGGTAAGGTTCTGTGATTTGGTTTGTGGATGGTCTTTTATATTTTCCTATTTTACTTTTCATTTATTTTAAAAAATTGAACAATTTTAATGGGCACTAATAAAATCAGTCGATTTTACTCTACTTTTTCTACAATTGATATAATAATTTTATTTTTTTAACAATTTTATGTTATATTTAATAATTAATATATTTTGATATTATTAAATTAAATCATTTATAGTTAAATAACTATAATTTATAAATAAATTTAACTATATTTTAGATTTATTATTATCAACTTTTTATGTTTTTATCAATTTTAAATAATTTTTAAATAAAGATTTTTGTTATTATTCTAGTTAAAATTAATATTAATAGTAATATTAAAAATTTAATTACAAAAACAATTTATTAAATTATATGAGTCAAAATTAAATAGATAAATGTATCAAAATATTTAATTTAATTAATTAAATATATACTATAACAATACGCACGTAGATAAATAAATAAATAAATAAATATGATCACTCAAAATATTGACATTACTTATAACTTATTTTACTTTTTTATTTTATTTAAAACACAATTTTATTTTACTTATATAAAAATAAAAACATAAACATAAAAAAATTATATATATCACAAAAGAAATAGATGAATAAAAAGGAGTTAAGGATAAGAACAAATAAATATACAAAAATTTTTATTGAAAAAATAAATAAATTTCACAAATCAGGAAACTTAGCGTCGGTCGAACCGATGCTACGAAGGAGATAAAAATTCTAAAATTAATTAGTGTCTACGTTATTATACGTAGCGTCGGCTAGGCCGACGGTAATATTTAATAATCACAAAAAGAATTTGATGCGTTAGCGTGGGCTAAGCCGACGCTATATGGACACTAACTAGCGTGGGTGTCGTTACCGACGCTAAATTTGACAACTAAATACATTCTTTCTAGTAGTGTGGCAAGAATAAGAACAAACTTTCTAAATCATCCTTGTCTGTCGTAAGACCTCAATTTTTATAAAATATATTTTTTTACTAAAATAAACTATATTTCTTATGCTATTAAGTATTTTCATAAAATGATTTTTATCATTCAATCATATTTTTCACAATAGTTTGAGAAATATATATTAAGTATTTTTCTTTATATAAATCAACCAGAAGATATATCTTAATTTTAAGATTTTATTTTCAAACTTGTTTTAGAATACAAGTTATTTAAAACTCTACAAGTAAAACAATATTTTGTGGCCAACTTTATAAACAGAATCAAAACAGATTATGGCACACATTGGAAGTCATGAAGATGAAATGAGATGCAGCAGCAAGTAACACAAGCAATAAACTTCAAATACTATACACTCAGTAGGTGTCTCCTCAACATGAGTCACAGCAACCTCTACATGAGTAGGAGTTTGCTCTTCAGCTGCTTGCCTTTCGATTTCAGCAACATCGCTGAAGGACAATTTAATGCCCAGATGTTCCTGAATAGCTGCTATATCCTGCGCCATCTGATTCTGGTCGGCTTGGATCTTCTAGATTGCAGCATCCATTCAATCCCTCACAAATTAGTGACCGAAAATGCCCTCACAAAGGCTAAAATTAAAATTGGTCTTTATTTGTGGCTGAAAAAGCTCTAACATTGTGATTTTGCGAGGGCTTAGGCAGCCACAAAATCTAGTTAAATATTTAACGATTTTGTGAGGGCATTTACAACCACAGAAAATCAATTTTGTGAGGGCCAAATTCGTGACAAAGGACTGACGTGACCAGTGGCATTTGTGGCTGCAAAGGCCGCCACAAAGGAATGCACACGTGGAATTTGTGGCTGCAAAGGCAGCCACAAAGGAGGCCCAATACAGCTGGTGTTTTTGGCCGCTCAGGCCGTCACAAATGGATAGTACCGTTAGCCTTTCTGGCAGCAAAGGCCGCCACAAATGGCAATATAGCCGTTGGCTTTTCTGGCCGCCCAGGCCGCCACAAAAGTGAAGTATCCGTTGGCATTGTGGCTGCTTTGGCCGCCACAAATGCTCAAGGTAACACTATATATATTTCTCCCATCCTCCTTCATTTTTTCACATCCAACTTCTCTCTAAAACCTCATTCTAACTATTCTTTCCTCCTTCTCTCTACACAAAATTACTCTTAAGCTTCATTTAAATTTGGTAAGTATAAATTATATTATATATGTAGTTTCATAATTTTATTTTTTAATTTGATATAACTAATTAATGTTATTGATTTTTATTTTTACAGTGCTTGTTAATTATTTCGAAGACTTGCAACCATCGTACGTGAGTGAAAGCTTGAAGTCAGACGCTACTCGGCATCAAGTTAGTATTTTATATATTTTAAATTTAGATTTGTAAATATATATATATATATATATATTATTTTTAAATATAGATTAGTAATATATATATATATATATATATATATTTAGATTAGTTTTATAAATTTATTTTTTAAAAAATAGGAACGATGTTGTTTACATATTAATATATGATAAATTAAAGTTTCAAACTACGGTTAAAATATATTTGTTTTAATATAATTATTATTTAATAAAACATTATTAAAATTGATGATATTATTATTTTTTTGTTATAAATAAGTCTTGATTATTAGTCTTGATTTTTAAAAAAAACATCATTTAAAATTTTATATAGGTTTGTATAATGATATAGTCTTGATTAATAATTTATTATATTGTTTGCAAATTAATTAATATATAATCCCCTAATTGACATATATATCAAAGTTATTGATTTTAAAAAAACATTATTAAAATTTATGATATTAATTATTATTTTTTGTTATAAGTATTGATATTTTATTATATTGTTTATGTTAGACATATGGATAATTGTTTGACATATGTTCACTCGTTTTTGAAGTTATTGACAAACATACACTTTTAAATAAATCTAACAGTGTGAATTGAGAAAATTTCAGGAACATCCATTCAATCCTACAAACTTGAAACCATTGCTTGGAACTCAAGAAATCAACAAAACCTTGAAGATCTACAAGCTAATCGATTAGTAAAATCGATTCTGTAAAAGGGTTGGATGATTTTATTAAGTCTGGGATTAATCAATCGATGGGCAAAATCGATTTGCACATGCTATGAAAAATCAAACAGGCTATCAATCGATCATGCAAATCGATTGGTACATTTATTAGAAAATAAAATGTGCAAGTCAGAGAGCTAATTTGCCACAAATCGATTAAGCAAATCGATTGGTTAAATCACCAAGACTGAACTGATGGTTTACATCGATTGGACAAATCGACTTGAACACTTATTAAAATTTAAAATGCGCAAGTCAGTAGCTCACCTTGCAAACTAGTCGGTTTGGCAAATCGATTATTCAATCATTCTTTCTGTTATGTTTTTGTCTACATCGATTGACCAAATCGAATGTGAATGTTCCAGAACCAAACCAATGCTAATAAAGAGATTAAGCAAATCGACTTACCAAAATATATTTCAAAATGACCTTGGTCTGGAACATCCATAGTCGATTAGCTCAATCTACTTACTTACTTCTGTTATATTAAAGTTGGCATCAATCGACGTGGTAAATCGATTGACTGAACCAACTGGTTGTAATGAGCTTCAGACTTAATTTTTCAATCGGTTAGGCAAGTCGATTGTTGAAAATCACTTTGTCCCTGGAACCAGTGTAATCGATTGACTAAAGCGATTGGTACAAAATGTTTTAGAAACAGAGATGACTGAATTGGTTGAATCGATCAAGTACATCGATTGTTTTGATCTCGTAGTTGGAACAAAACACGCCAAGTCGATTATGAACATCGATTCAATTAAGAACATTCATCCAAGTCTTAAGAACTCAGTTAAAAGAATCGATTAGTTAAATCAATTATGTTGTGCAGTTTCAAGATTCAAGAAAAACAAGATTCGTGAAATCGATTGTATAAATCGATTAGTGTGCTTTATAACTTTAATGAATGGATTGGTCAAATTGATTCATATGTTGTTTTTTCCTGAAACTATAAAAACTGCTTTCATACTCTTCTTCTCATAATGTTACAAGATACAATAACCAACATAATAACTTTGATAATTCTTTTTCAGAGCTACAACACATGAGATAACTCTTTCTCAACCAATATCAATTGAACATCCTTTTGCAATCATGGACAAACAACTTGTGATCATTGAGGATTCGAAAAGACCGATTTGAGAAAGATTACTTTGAGAAGAGGCAAGATTCAGAAATTTGTATATTTGATATGTTTCATATTCTGTAATACTCTTTTGTAACAAATTACTCTGCGAAAATCCAGCTGCGACTGGTGGCGTTCTTCAGGGTTGAGGGTTGTCAACAAGAAGACGCTTGACTGAATTCTTGGTCAAGTTTATGGGATTTAAACTTGGGTATTCAGGGAAGGAAAAAGATAGAACTAGGAGATTAGTTTAAGATTGGTGCGAGGCACACTGTGAAAATCTGTAAACTGAATCTAAAGAGTTCTATTGGATAGGCTAAGATCTTGTTGGATCTTGGGACTGGACGTAGGTCGTCATGGGACGGCTAAACCAGTATAAAATTCTGCGTACACCTTTTTCTCTTTCCCTTATCTTTTTACATTTCTGCAATTATTTCATTTTGAATATTGATTAATTGTCTTAATAATAATTGCATGTAAATCAGCATCCATAACAATCAATCTTGTCAAATGCATCTCTCCATAATTACCATGATCCATATAGTTTTGACATTCATTAGAATTGTAAACTAGGGACCGTATTCAATTTGGTGTGAAATAAAAATTGAATTTATTAATCCGCTGTGCATTCATATTAGATTAGATATCATTATGTATAATTCTTCAGAAAATCAGAAGTCACATACACCAACAGTTTATAATTTATTATATTGTTTGCAAATTAATATATATATATATATAATGTTTATTTTTTTGTTAGTAACGATATTTTTTTGTTAGTATCGATATTTTTTGATAGTATTGATATATATATATATATATATGGATTTTGATCGTAGTTGGATGTACGATAGGAATTTTCCTGGAAGAAAGGATCTTAAACAACATTTTGCTAACAAGGTCGAAGACTTTCTCAATTTTGCGAGAGTGCAAAAAATTGTCCAAGATGAAGGGAGAATGAGATGTCCATGTTGTTTATGTCGATGTAGACGATTTAAAAGTGAAGATGAAATAAGAGTGCATTTGTATGCAGACGGATTTATGCCTAACTACTGGATTTGGACTAATCATGGAGAAGAGTCTCCGGCGGCGCCTAATACTAGTACATCTTTGGAGAATTATAACATAGGTCCTTTAAGTAGTACTAACATGTTAGGTATAGATTATTATAACTATCAACACTTTGAGGCGATGAATGATACGATCTCGGATGCTGTTGGGGTTAATTTGTCATTCAATGAAGATCTATATGATGATACTGATGGACTTCCCAATGAAGAAGCTCAGAGATTTTATGGTCTTTTGAAAGAGACAAATAAACCATTATTTGAAGGTTCTTCAAACTCAAAGTTATCAATGTGTATTAGACTGTTAGGTCTAAAGTCTCAATTTCATGTTCCTGATTTAGCTTTGCATTTGATGACTAAAACGATGCTAGACGCAACACCTTTTAGAGATGGTTTGCCGCAAAGTTATTATGATGCAAAACAGTTAGTGTCAAAGTTAGGATTAGGTGTCAAGAGGATTGATTGTTGTGTTAAAGGTTGCATGTTGTATTATGACAATGAATTTGGTATTAATGATGCAAACTTAGTTGAATGCAAGTTTTGTCAAGAACCAAGGTATCACCAAAGGAATAACTCTAGGGTAAGTAGGGGAAAATCAATTCCAAGGAAAGCAATGTTTTACCTCCCTATTGTATCAAGATTGCAAAGATTGTTTGCATCAATACAAACTGCAGGAATGATGACGTGGCATTATAAGAATAGAAGAAATTCAGGTGAGTTGCGACATCCGTCTGATGGTCAGGCATGGAAACACTTTGATCATATACATCCTGATTTTGTGTCAGATCCACGCAATGTAAGACTTGAATTATCCTCAGATGGATTTACTCCTTACATACAAGCATCGTCTACTGCTTATTCTTGTTGGCCGGTTATTGTTACTCCTTACAATCTTCCTCCCGATATGTGTATGTCTAAACCTTATATGTTTTTAGCTGCTGTGATACCAGGTCCTTCTAATCCTACAATTGGTATTGATATTTATTTACAACCTTTGATTGATGATTTGAAGAGGTTGTGGAATGGTGGCTTGACATATGATATTGCTCGGAGAGAAAATTTTATGATGAGAGCTGCATTGATGTGGACCATTAATGATTTCCCCGCTTATGGGATGTTGTCAGGATGGGGCACCCATGGTAAACTAGCTTGTCGTATTTGTATGGAAGATACAAAAGCATTTACTTTAAAATTTGGCGGGAAGGCATTGTGGTTTGACTCGCATCGTAGGTTTTTACCTGCTGATCATGCATTTAGACGGAACAAAGCTGCATTTATGAAGGGCTATGTCGAAAGTCTAGGACCCTCGCTTAAATTGACATCAGAACAAGTTTGAAATAAAGTAAAAGATGTGCCAAAGGTACATGTTGTTAATGGTGTGGCTTGTAAACCACAAGGTTACGGACAATGGCACAATTGGACAAAAAGATGTATTTTTTGGGATCTACCGTATTGGAAAGATAATCTTTTGAGACATAATCTCGATGTTATGCATATTAAGAAAAATTTATTTGACAACATCTTTAATACTGTGATGAATGTCAAAGGGAAAACAAAAGATAATGACAAAGCTAGAAAAGACATAGGTATATATTGCAGATGACCAGATTTGTTGTTGGTGGAACAAAACGACAAGACCCTAAAACCTCGTGCGAATTACACTTTATCTACTGATGAAGCCAAATCTGTTTATCGTTGTATCAAAGAGCTGAAGACGCCTGACGGTTATTGTTCTAATTTGGCAAGATGTGCTGATGTGGAAAATGGGAGGATGCATGTGATGAAAAGTCATGATTGTCATATATTTTTAGAGTGTTTACTTCCTATTGCCTTTAGTGCTTTATCGACACATGTATTGAACCCACTTATTGAAGTGAGTCAATATTTCAAGAATTTGTGTTCTTCAACACTCATTGATAAAGATCTGATCAAGATGGAAAATGACATTATGATCATTCTATGTAAGTTGGAGAAAGAATTTCCTCCTGGGTTTTTTGATTCCATGGAGCATCTCTTAGTGCATCTTGCAAGTGAAGCTAGGCTTGGTGTACCGGTTCAGTATAGATGGATATATCCATTTGAAAGGTGATATATATATATATATATATATACAAACTCCTATCAACATCCACTTAAGGCACTTATCTATGGGTCCGAGTAGAAGTTTCAAAGAATGGCACACCTATTACATCAATGGATACAAATTTCACACTGAATCTTGGACTGAAGGTAAAGAAACAATTAATAGTGGAGTTTGTATGAAAAGTGTCTCTAATAGTGGTGTAGTAGAAGATTTCTATGGCATAATTGAGCATATTTATGAAATTGACTACATGTTCCTAGATTATGCGAAAAAAGTGGTGTTGTTTTACTGTATGTGGTTTGATCCATCTAGCAGAGGAACTAAAATCAATTTGATATCCAATACTGTAGACATTCAAATTAGCAAAAGATATCCATGGTTTGATCCATTTGCTCTGGCCCATAATGTAAGACAAGTGTATTATGTTCCTTATGCATCAACTGTCAGAAGCAAACAAGGTTGGTGTGCTGCAATCAAAACAAGACCAACGAGTGGAATAGAAGAAGTTGAAGCAGGTCAAAATGAAGAAGTTGCATTTCAAATGGATGAAATGTCTAATTTGGATCATGTGATTGGAGATGAGACTATTAGTCAACTTTGTCATGAGTCACACATTGGAGAAGAAGTTGATGAACAAGAAATAGATGAGTTAGAGAACAATGAAGACAATATTGACTTAATTCACTCATCAAATGAATATATTGATGATGACGATGACCAAGACGAAGACAATTAATTAATTAGGCATTATATATATATTTGTATGGATATGGATATGTATAATATAATATAATATATATTTATATTTTATATATATTTCTTTATTTATGTGAGTGTTAAAATTTATTTATGTATATTTCATTATTAATTAATTAATCTTATGTTAATTGTACATACACACATATATTATATTATATATATGTATGGATATGGATGGATATATATATATATATATATATATATATATATATATATATATATATATATATATATATATAGACATGGCTTTAGTGTTGGGAGTAGGAGGATCAGGAGGTTCGGATGGATCAGGAGGAGCAGGAACGGTGGCAATACGAGGAATATCCAAAACATCACGTGGTAAGAAAAAAGTTGCTAAACCACGTGTTGTTAATGACCCATCTCTCATGCCGATGTCGACCATTGGTACTATTGGTGGAGCTATTCCTCTAGATCCGGAGGTCCCAGTAGAGCCTTATACCTTAGACGAAATAATGGAACCCGGATGTGTTGATTGCTACAACCGCATTGTCATCATTCCAGAAGGAGATGGGTATGTAAACTATGATTGATTAAATTAATTATGATTGTTAAATATTTTATTATTGCATATGTTACATTATTTTATTAATTAATTTTTATATTTAATTTCCCTGTAAATTTTGAAGATATCTTCCTTTTAAATCATCTGCAAATGCAATTGCTAAAGTCATAAAAGAGAAATACAAAAAACCATGGTTGTCTTGGGGTGAGATAAAAGAGGATAAGACACCTCAATTTAGGGAAGTTGATCAATTTTTACATTGTTTCAAAGTAAGTGATTACATTAATTTATTTAAGTACTAATTAATTAATTATATATACATTTGATTGCTAAATTGAATTATATTTTTAATATTTTTTAAATTTAAACAAACAACAGACTAAATGTACTTGGAAAAGAGAGCATGATGCCGCATTTTTGGCTTCATTTGGCCATCGCTTTTCAAAACGTCTCTCATCAATGTTGTCTTACGCACGTAATAAGGGCGAGGAAAAACGGCCTAATTGGATTGGTGAAAATGTTTGGACTGCTTTGTGGAGGATGTGGAACACATATGCTTACAAACAGAAGAGAGAAAAAGCAAAGATTAATAGAGCTTCTAAGAGGGGTACCAGTACTCATAAGGGAGGTTCCATGTCTGCTGGAGAAATTAAATATTATATGGTAATTAATTATTATTTATAATATATATCTATTAATTTTTATTCAATTAATCATCACATTTCACCAACTTATAAACTTGACATTAATTTAATATATATATATATATATATATATATATATATATCTATATATATATATATATACATTGTTTATGAAAAGCAACTTGGAAGGAGGTCACTCAGGCTGAGATACATCGCTATCTTCATGTTAATCCTCAAACAAATGAGTATACTAATGAATTATCAAAAACAATTCAGGTAATTATTATATATTGATTATTATATATTAATTACACCTTTAAATTATTATATATTAATTATTAACTATTTTTATTTTTTATTTTTTATTTTTTTTAATTTTAATATAGGAACAACTTCAACAAATCATGAAAGAATGGGATGATCATCAAGCTACTCTTTCTCCTGCTATGCGAGCTGGTCCAGTGCAGCGGAAACAATATGATACCGCAAGTTTTATGAACTTCAGTGGTGGCAAGTACAAAGGGCGTGTCCTGGGTGCCGATACTTTATCATCTACCTTTGTGAAAGGTCCAACCGGCTATATTCAAACTGAGACGTTTTCTTCTTATGCTAGTACGGATCGACCTCATCGTCCGGCGCCGATAGATAATCTTGACCAGTTAAAAGAGCAATGGGCAAGTGAGCAAGAAGCAAGGACACAACAACTGATACAAGCCGCAATTGATAAATTGAATGAGGAACGGAAACAGAGGTTTCAAGAGCAACAGCAGCAATTTCAACAACAACAATTTTCATTTCCTCCTGTCTTTCATCAGCAGTTCCCGCCTCGACCTCAATACTTGCATCAACAACCACTTTTCCAGCAGCAATAAAATTACTCTCAATACTCCCAGCAGCAGCAACCGCCTCCAAATTTCCAACAAATACCAGGATCCTTCGAACTCTGCCTTCTAGCAACAGCAGCAACCAATGTTTCAGCAACAATAATATTTTCATAATTATCAGTATGCTCCATCATCTTCACATCAACTTCCTCAACCTCAACCAGATCATCAAACTGCATACCGACCAACTATGCCAACAACTGGGTTGATCAGACCAGATTTAAATCAACCTCAACCAGCTAGGGCTCCTCCTTCGACTACTGGTGGTGCCATTGAAGATGAAATTCAATTTCAAAGCATGACGTCTCCTCCAACACAAATGAATAATACTTTTGAGGGACTTTTTTCGTCGGGTATGAATGC
Organism: Cicer bijugum; assembly: GCA_037974875.1. Classification (NCBI taxonomy): domain Eukaryota; kingdom Viridiplantae; phylum Streptophyta; class Magnoliopsida; order Fabales; family Fabaceae; genus Cicer; species Cicer bijugum. The sequence continues at coordinate 1,932,989 of JBBPBT010001281.1, read as the reverse complement.
AAGAAATAATGATGGTGGGAGTGGAGCTGATCAGACGAATTATTATGAGGATTGATGTGATTTGAAGAATTTCATAATTTATTTTTGGGTTATATGACATTATTGTGTGTTTAATTTGCACTTTGTAAGACATTATTTGTTAATTTTGGGTTTGTAAGGCATTAATTGTTAATTTTGGAATGCATGCTGTATTTGATTTTGTCGTAATTGCTATAGCTAGCTTTAATTATTATTAATATTATACTTTATATACAATATTTATTTTAATTTTAATATTTAATATTTAATTTTAATTTTAATATTTTAATTTTAATATTTATTTTTAATTTTATTTAAATTTAAATTTAATTTTAATTTATTTATAATTTAAATTAATTTAAATTAATGTTTAATTATAATTATAATTATTAATTTAAATATTTAAATATTTTATTATTAATAATTTAAATATTTTGTTATTAATTTACATATTTTATTATTAATATTTTTTATTTAAATTAATCTTTAATTTAATTATTAATCTTTAATTTTATTTTAAATTTTTAATTATATTATGATTAGTTTATTATATATTATATTTAATTTATAATTACATTATATTTTAAATTTAATTTAAATTTTAATTATAATTATAATTATAATTTAAATTTTAATATTATATTTATATTAGTTTATTATATATAATATTATAATCAACTATTAATTTTGAATTTAAAAATTAATTTATTAAATACGTAATATTTTGTGGCGGCCTAAGCCCTCACAAAATATATAATTTTTTAATCAGGATAGCATTTGTGGCGGTCAAAAGCCCTCACAAAGCTCCAATCAGAAAAATTCAGTCTGTCCTTTGAGCGGCCTATGCCCTCACAAAGGCAGATTTTTGTGGTTGCAAAAGCCCTCACAAATGTCTGTCCTTTGTGGCTGCAAAAGCCCTCACAAACATCAACCTCTTTCAGACACTTTGTGACTGCAAAAACCCTCACAAAACTTTGTGACCAGCTTCTTTGTGGCTGCCAAAAGCCTTCACAAAATCCCACTTTGTGGATGCTATTTGCCCTTTGTGAGGGCTTTTGGCCCTCATAAAATCCATCATTTCTTGTTGTAAAAATTATTGTTAGAAGAATAATATTGAAATCTTCAATATTTCTAAGTTCTAACTTTTAGGTTTTAAAATGCCACATTAATTGTATATGAATAAAAGTACTCATATTTTAATCTATGATTAAATGAGTAAAATGTTGGTAAGATTAATTCATTTATCAAACCTATTATATGATAGTAGACTATGGTTCAAATTTGAAAATTTAATTCTAACAAATTTTGGTTAACATTTTAACCAACTGTGTAAAATTATACGGTATTACAAAGTTTGTCAGAAAAATTAGAAGGATATAATTTATTTTGTAAAATATTAATATTTTTACGTTAGCTTAACCAAAATGGTGATAAAAATATAAACAAAGTTGAACTTTTTAGAGGTAAATCAGATAAAAAAATTTAAGTCTAATAATATTTTGTGAAAAATTTAATTTATAATTTTAGATGAGACTCTAAATTAAAAAATAAAAAAGATAGATTGTTCATAGTTCATCAAATTTTATTTTTAATTTATTATTACTGAACGTTCTTATCTAAAGTTGGAAGAAAATTGAGAAAGAAAAAGAAAATTATACTAAGTTTTGTTCTTATATCTTACTAGTGTTAACCAAAAAATAACTTAGATATTTTAACATGAGACTCAACCTAGACCCATTTTTTCCCTATAAATAGTGTTGTCTATCCAATACTTAGGTTTGTTCTGTATCCTTTTTTTGCTTTCAGTCCCTTCCTTTTTCGTTGATGTTAGTTTCCATTTTTTTATTCCCATCTAAAGTGTTTTTATACTACCATATGAAAGTTTGTTTTCTTTAATACCCAATTATTTTATTATACTTATACTCATACTCAACTTATTTTACTTCACCACTATATTAATATTTGTTTTCTTGTACAGACCAAAAAATATATATTTGTTTTCTTGTAAATTTTCCTTTTTTAATATTAAAAAACGTTATGTTCCTTTTCATACTACTCATAAAGCTTTGTTTATTTCTTTTAATCCCTCTTTTTTTGTTTTATCGTTTCCCTCTTACGTATAGCAAGATGAGTTCATCTCCAGGCCAAGCTTAATTTTAATTTTCTTTCAAGTATCACAATCTATAACTATGTGACACGTGGATAAGAAAATGTAAAATTCAAAAGAAAAAGGGACATATATTTTTTTAACCAGGATCTTTTTGCTACAGATAGGTGACCTTCCCTATTCAAGAAAGACAAAGGACAATCTATGGACTTCCCTTTATTTTATTTTTAACTTTAAAATACATTAAAATAATAAATAAAAATAAACGAAAACCCATTATTAATTATTTTAGGAAATTGAAAAAAAAAATTGACAAGAAAAATATTAAATATTTACAAGTTACGAAGACTTGATCAATTTTAGTAATGGTGAATATTAAAATATAGTTATTTTTATGCTAAATAGCACGTGTGGTCCTTAAGTTAATTTCAGTTAACGTTTTAGTTCATCATCTTTTTTTTTATTCTCGATTTTATCCTTTATTTAAATTTTAAGTGACAATTTGATCTTTTATGTTTTAAAATATTGACAATGTGATCATTTTTTTTACAAAAATTGATCAAAATTTTCAAACAAAACCAATAAAATTAATTATATTATTCAATATAATACAAATTTAATCAAATTAATAACTCAAATCTTCAAATAAACTCATATTTTCATGCTTTATTTGATGTTGTTAGAGATGAAAATATGAGTTTATTTAAAGATTTAAGTTATGAATTTGATGAAATTTGCATTATATTGAGGATGATAATTAATATTATGGGGTTTGTTTGAAATTTTTGATGAATTTTTTGAATTTTTCCCAAAAAAAAAGGAGAACATAGTTGATATTTTAAAATATAAAAGATTAAATTGTCACTTAAAATTAAAATAAAAGATTAAATAAAAAATAAAGGACGAAAACGTTAATTAAAATTAAGTTAAGGGATTGTTGAAAATAAAGAGTATTGAGAGACATATGGAATAACCCGTTTGTTTCAACTACACAGTGGAATCTCTTTATATAGGCATAGGGTATTAAATACCCTAATTTATAGTAATGTTAACGGGTCAAAATACTTACATACTTATAGCCCATATAATTATTTACATTCTAATATAATATTTAACACTCCCCCTCAAGCTGGAGCATATAAATCAAATGCACCTAGCTTGTTACATATATAACTAATTTTAGGACCTCGCAATGACTTTGTAAACACATTTGCTAACTGATCATTGGATTAGACAAAGCTGGTGATGATGTCACCCAGTTCAATCTTTTCTCTAACAAAATGGTAGTCAATCTCAAAATGCTTGGTCCTCTCATGAAAAATAGGATTTGAGGCATTGTGCAGTGCAGCTTGATTATCACATATTAGTGTCATTGTGCTGGTCTCTTCAAATTGAAGTTCTTTTTGTAACTGTTTCAGCCAGATGAGTTCACATGTTACTAGTGCCATGGCCCTATATTATGCCTCAGCGCTGGATCTTGCAACAACATTTTATTTCTTACTCTTCCAAGATATTAAATTTCCTCCGATGAGTACACAATACCCAGAAGTTGATCGTCTATCTATGGGTGAGCCTGCCCAATCAGCATCTGAGTAGCCAATTATCTGAGTATGTCCTCTATCTTCATAAATGAGACCTTTTTCAGGTGCACTTTTGATGTATTTAAGAATCCGGATTACATCATCCATATGTTCTTGGCAAGGAGAATTTAAGAACTGTCTTACCACATTGACAACAAAGGAAATGTCAGGACGAGTGACTGTGAGATAGTTTAATTTTCCAACCAATCTCCTATATGTTCCTGAATCTGATATAGGCTCCCCTTGATTGGGTAGGAGTTTGACATTTGGATCCATAGGTGTATCAACTGACTTGACATTTAGTAGGTCTGTTTCTTCAAGAATATCCATAGCATATTTTCTTTGTGAAATTACAAGGCCATCCTTGGATTGAGCTACTTCAATATCCAGAAAATAACGGAGTTTCCCAAGGTCTTTAATCTGAAATTTATTTGAGAGATGTTGTTTTAACTGGAGTATTCCTTGTTGATCACTACCAGTTATAACAATGTCATCCACGTAAATAATAAGATAGATGCACCCTTGAGCTGAGTGATGATAAAATACAGAGTGATCGGCTACACTACAGATCATACCAAATTCTTGTACTACCGAGCTGAATCTGTCAAACCAATCTCTAGGAGTCTGTTTAAGACAATAAAGGGACATGTTTAGCCGACAAACCATGTTGGAAGACTCCCCCTGAGCAACAAACCCTGGTGGTTGCTCCATATACACCTTCTCTTCAAGATCACCGTGCAAAAAGGCATTTTTAATGTCAAGCTGATGGAATGATATGATCTCACTAGTCATAGTTCACTTTAAGGATCATTCTAGTTCGAAAACTTACAAATTTGAGTGAAAATCGCGTACAGCTGCAAAATGCGATAAATGGCGCTGCTAAACTCCAATTCGGCCGATTCCAAAACGAGGTGAAAGATGACGTTTCGAAACGCAAGTTAGGCTTACCGAAAACCAGAATATAGAACTCGAGATATGAACGCAGGCAACTGATCACAAAAATTGGAAGAATTGGGATATTAGGGTTTGATGTAAAGGAAACTCAATATTATTATTCAGCAAAGAAACCAAGAACAAAATGGTGCCACAATCTAAGGATTGATAAACCAATAAGAACGCCACAAGGGTTAACAACCTTGATAAGTTCTAGATGAATTCTTTCACGAACTCTAGAGAGCAAAGCCTCACAAAAACAATATTCAAAATCTGCCTCCCATGAGGTTACAAATGCTTATTTATACTAAGTCTATCTCTAAACCTAATTGGGTCATAAGTGACACCATTCTCTAGGCCCATATGGGTCTTACATCTTATTTTTCTTTTTAACATAAACTTAATGTAAGGAAGTAAAGTATCTTCACTTACACATAACAAAAACTAAATCAATAATAAAACTATTACAATTCCAAATCACAGCAAACTAAGAATTAATACAAACCAAATTAAAATAAATAAAGTTTATCCTAATTTATTAAAATATGAATTATCTTCATGCTCTTGAGATCCTTATCATTCTCCCTTTCTTGAAGAAATTCGACCACGAATTTAAGCTCCATTATATCGTACATGTAAAAATAATCCAAACAAACCACAAGCTCATCATATCCACCAGGGTCAAACGGGAAATTGGAAAAGTCACCAAATGTGATAAGTCGGTGAAACGCATTTCCATCTTTAACAATTAACATCTTATCACATTTATAGCAAAGGTAAGAAATTCTAATGATGGGGATAGAGTTATACCTTTTGAAGTTGATATTTAAGACCAAATTTACCTTGTTGGGATTGAAATTTTTGGCAAACAATATGTTACTTTGTATTTGCAAAGGCTTCAAAGCAAGTTGAGTTACACGGACATTCTCGTCATCATAAAAAAAATGGTGACTCAATAATTTTCTTGTAAGCATCTTTTTGAGGAACCTTTGAATAATCACCGTCAAGCACTAACATTGCTTCGTTCACCTCACTCTCTTGTTTGAAGAGACTTTTAATTTTACCATCATCTTTTACTTTGCTTTCAATGTTAATATATGGATGACATTTTTCCTTTGGAGACACTTCTTCAAGCACTTGAAATAGAGAATTATCACAATTAGACAAATAGTTGACGTCAATTTCTTGCCCTTTGTCCTTCAAATGTTTCTCCTCTTCTTCTTTCTTTTCTTTGATTTTATCTATCTCTCTCAAGGCAAGCTTCTCTACTTTTCTAGCTTGTTTTGCATATCCATTTTCATACAAATATTTCACATACTCTGGTTCCAATACAAAATCTCGAATATATTGATGATACGACATACTTAGGAATTTTGTCAAACATGTAGTGTGCAATACTTTTAACAACACATTTTTTTTTTGTATAATTTTTTTTTGTAAGTAGTAGCAACACACAAGTTAACAGAGAACTACAACTCAAACAAAAGCAACAGAACTAGCAATTAAGGTTTCACAAAAAAAAATTACATAAATAAAATATTACCCAATTCCAACCTAGAGACAAGCTCTGGTACCACATGATATGATCCTAATAGTCATAGTTCACTTTAAGGATCGTTCTAGGTCGAAAACTTACAAATTTGAGTGAAAATAGTGTACAGCTATAGAATGCGATAAACGGTCCTGCTAAACTCTGATTCAACCGATTCCAAAACGAGGTGAAAGATGATGTTTCGAAACGCAAGTTAGCCTTTTGAATCACCGAAAACCAATATATAGAACTCGAGATGAGAACACAGGTTACTGATCACGAAAATTGGAAGAATTGGGATATTAGGGTTTGATATAAAGGAAACTCAATATTATTATTCAGCAAAGAATCCCAGAACAAAATGGTGCCACAATCTAAGGATTGATAAACCAATAAGAATGCCACAAGGGTTAACAACCTTGATAAGTTCTAGATGAATTCTTTCACGAACTCTAGAGAGCAAAGTCTCACAAAAACACTATTCAAAATCTGCCTCCCATGAGGTTACAAATGCTTATTTATACTAAGTCTATCTCTAAACCTAATTGGGTCATAAGTGACACCATTCTCTAGGCCCATATGAGTCTTACATCTTATTTTTCTTTTTAACATAAACTTAATGTAAGGAAGTAAAGTATCTTCACTTACACATAACAAAAACTAAATCAATAATAAAACTATTACAATTCCAAATCGCAGAAAACTAAGAATTAATACAAACCAAATTAAAATAAATAAAGTTTATCCTAATTTATTAAAATATGAATTATCTTCATGCTCTTGAGATCCTTATCAAGGGGCCAATGTCGAATTGCTGCAATGGAGAAAAATAGTCTGACATATGCCATTTTGGCAACCGATGAGAATGTATCACTGTAATCTAACCCAAAAATCTGAGTATATCCCTTGGCTACCAAACGAGTCTTAAATCGATCAATCTTACCTTTAGAACCAACCTTCAGTGTTTAAAGCCAACAACACCCGACTAACGACTTCCCATGAGTTAAAGGTACCAATTCCCAAGTGCCACTGCTTATTAGAGCACACATCTCATCAAACATTGCTTGTCTCCACTCAAGGTGGGATAATGCTTCACCTGTAGTTTTAGGAATAGAAACAGAAGACAAGGAAGGCAAGTAAGTGTAATGTAAAGGAGAAAGACGATGATAACACAAATCAATATAATGGGGAGATGGATTACGGGTGGTGCAAATATCCTTACGAAGAGCTATGGGTAGGTCAGCCTCAGGTGGCAAGGACGGATCTGGAGGTTCGAGATTAATGTCCTAATAGGGCTCAGTAGCTATATGGGTAGGTTTAAAATATTGTACAGACTCAAAAAAGGTAACATCAGCTGATGTAACGTAGCGGTGTAGTGTGGGAGAATAACAACAATAGCCCTTTTGAAACCGATGATAACCGAGAAAGACACACTTGAGTGACCGAGCTGATAATTTATCCAAACTGGGGGATAAATTGTGAACAAAAAACATGGACCCAAAGACACGGGGTGGTAGTGGGTGAAGAGGGGTATGGGGAAAGAGGATTGAATGGGGGATGTTGCCATCAAGGACGGAAGATGGTATATGGTTAATAAGGTAGCACGCCGTTAAGACTACATCCCCCAAAAACAGAATGGAACATTACCAAGGAGAAGTAAGGTTCGTGTAGTTTCAATGAGATGCCGATTTTTGCGTTTAGCTACCCCGTTTTGCTGAGGTGTATGAGGACATAATGTTTGGTGTAAAATACTGTTGGAAGCCGTAAAATTTTTAAATTGATGAGACAAATATTCTCAAGCATTATCACTTCTTAAGGTACGAATAGAAACTCCAAATTGGGTTTTAATTTCTTTATAAAATTGCTTAAAGATGGAAAACAATTCAGTTCTATTTTTCATTAAAAATAACCACGTACACGACTCACAATATAAAGTAGATAACTTAGACAAACTAGGCACCAGTTTTTGTAGTTTGGTAAGACTTGGGTGTCCTAGCTGAGGATGGATAGTATGGAGGGACTCTGTTGCAGAACACGTCTTGGATGTTGTAGAAAGGTAATATAGGCCTTGTGACTCACATCTGACACCAATCGTCCGTCCCGAATTTCGGTCCTACATGGTAGCATTATCATTAGTGAAAGTAATAATACAGTTAGGAGACTAAGTCAATTGACTAACTATAAGTAAATTAAAGGGGCATCCAGGTACATAGAGAACATATGCAACTGAGATAGAAGGGAGAATGTGGACAGTGCCAACTCTTTGAGACCGGGTTTGAGTACCATTGGAAGAAGTTATACTAGGTAAAAACCCAGATGTAGAGAGTGAAGAAAAAGATACCTTTATTACCAATAACATGATCAAACGCACCAGAATCAAGAACCCAAGGGCCGAGGGAAGATGAATGAGAGAGGTAAACATATGAGTCACCAGTGTGTGCAACCGAAGTAGGAGAACTAGAGTTCGATGACTCTAAACCCATCGGAGAAAATCTTCATAGTTTGTCGGGGAGTCTTGCGGAGTTGGTATAGTCTGAATAGTGGCAGAAGGATCAAGTTGGGTTACATTTATCGAAGGCGAAGGCTTGCCATGCAACTTTCAACAGCGATCAATAGTGTGTCCAAGCTGATGACAATGCTCACATTTGGGACGAGGCTTAGAGTTGGAATGTCCTCCACGAGAACGTTGATGACTATGTCCCTGAGATGCAAGGGCAGCAGTGTCACCGGGAACTGAAGTAACAGACTGCTCAATTGGATATTTTGCTGGTACTCGAAGGAGGATCGCTGAAGTAGTAGACATATCCAGAAAGCAACATACCCCAAATTTGATTCCGAGTTGCAGAGTACTCCTAGGGTAGGCCATAGAGTACAAGAAGCATGAAGAAGGTGTTGCATTGATCCAACTCCTTCTTCTGTCCAACTGGATTACTTGCAGCAGGAGGGAGAAACTCATTAAAGTCATGAAGTGCACAAACAATGGTGCTAAGATATGCAGAAATAGAGCCATCGAGTGACTTCGGAGTAATGATGTTCAACAAGTGACAAACTCCATAGAGAGGTTGTGTGTCGTTAGTTTAGAGTGCCTTTGCTTGACTCCAAACCAATTCACACGTGAGATGCAGATGAAAAATCGGTTTAACATTTGGATGAAGTTTAGACTTAATGACACTACACAATTGAGCATCAATCTGACTCCATTTGGATGTTTCAGTCACACTCACCTTTTCAGGGTTTTGGGTGAGGTGATCCTCGCAACCTTGACCATGTAGCCATAGTTTGATGTTGGCATCCCAACTATCATGATTTGATTGATTCAATTTTTCAACTGAGAAAGGAGAAGTGATGTAGTTAGTGAAGATGCTCTTTGTTTCAGACTGAGATGCCATGGTCAACAAAGATTGTCAGAAAACACATCAGAACTGGGAAAACAAGGGTTGTTTGAATTGGAAGTCGTATATCCATAACTCGAAACTGAAAATTGAGGGTAGATATGGAAGCAGGAGGCCAAGGCGAGTGCGGTGGAAGAAGCGGCACCGTGAACGATTGTCGGACGCGCCGTCACGCGCGGTGGTTATGGACGGCGCGTGGATCTCACACGCAGGAATGCAGGCGGCGTGTGAGGGCGTGTGAAAAGGTTTCTGAAGGTGCAGCGGAAGGGTTTGGCCGATCTAGAGTGTACGACGCTGATGGAGTGGTCGTTCGCCAAAAAAACTCGTCAGAAACAGTGACGGCAGTGACGGTAGAGCGTGAACGGCTAAACAAAAATTGAGGAATCAGCGTATCAACAACAGAGGGGGGCAAACCGGAGTTGAGAACACAGTTTGCCAAAAAAATTCATCGGAGACAGTGGGTCGACCGGGTAGTTGACGATTAGGGTTGTCTCTTAGTTGGCTCTAATACCATGTTGAATATAAAGATTATTGAGAGACATATGGAATAACTCGTGTGTTTCAACTACACAACAAAATCTCTTTATTTAGGCACAGGATATTAAATAACTCTAATTTACAATAATGCTAACGGGTCAGAATACTTACATACTTACAACCCATATAATTATTTACATTCTAATATAATATTTAACAGGGACACAATACTATTTAGCCTCATTTTTATGAGTACTTAATAATATCGTAGATCAAGGAAGTAATTTGTCAAGAAATTTAAGAAAGCTTTCAGATAAAGGATTATGCTAATAATAAGTTTAGATAAGCACCAAAAAAGATGTTTGTAATATATATTATTAGTTATAATTAGGTGATTGTGTGTGATTATGTTTGCTGTGTTTTGGATTGATTGAATCTTTTGAGTAAGTCTCAATTATAACAATATACCTTGAATATATTAAAATTTATGAAAATAATATTTTGACTGCTATTAAGCAACTAAGTTATTATTGAGTAATTTACAAATGTTTTCAATTAATTTTGGATTATTAGTTCTTGATATCATTTTGAATAAGTTATACCATAATGGAAAAGTTTTATAATGAAAATTATTTTTTATGATTTTAATTTATTTGTGATAGGAAAAGTTATTACAAGCTCTTTTTTCTTTTTAAATGGGTGTTTTGAACTATTTTGTTCAAGTTAATTTAATTTCTCTTAAGTTGAAGTTTTGAATTATGTATCCTACCTTAAAAAAAGTTAAAGTTGAAATATGTTTGAGTGTTTGTGATGGAATTGATTAAAGTTGAGGTAATTTATCGTAAATTGTGTTATGATATATCAGTATTAATTTGTTAAATTGATTGTTGATGAAGATAATTTTAGTTGAAAATTAGTAAAGTAGATCACTTTACCAAATAGGAAAATAGGTAGTTTCTTATAGTACAATGAAGTACATAAGACTGAATATAGGTTCGACTACAGATCTCTGGTGGATCAGTGGGCTTCAAACTCTTATCAATAGTCATTGATAGTTACTCTGGTTGGCTACCCTACATGTTAAAACCTGACAGTGTAGGAATATCTAGAATAAGGTGCAAAACTCAACGCATAATAATTGGAGTATAGATCGAATATATTCTCATTGCAAACAATCTTTTTAAGGTTGTTGAGACGACCTTAGCTCATGTTGAAATAGAAATCTCCATCGAGTAGGTTTAATAAAGATACTTTTAATAAATTGTAAAACTAAATTTTATTGATAATTGTGACAAAATATTATATTATTTAGGGTTAAATATTTAATAAGTTCTATAAGTTTTCATCTTTTCCATTTCCGTCTCAGTAAGTTTTTTTCTTTTTTCAATTTAAACTGGTAAGTTCAATTTATTTTTAAAATCATCTCTGTCATTAGTTGTTGTTAAAAAAAAAAAGCTTATGTGTTAAACCAAAGGAGTGACGCGACAGTTTGACGTGGTAGAGGAATAGATTAAATAATTAAAAAAATAAATTAAGTAATTAAATTGATTAAAAGAGAAATGAAGGAAAGTTGAAAGTGTTATGTTTTAGTTCCTCCATCCAACATCAGGGATTAGGGTTGTCTCCTTTTTTCTCTATCATCGAATCACCTTTACTAGATCACCAATAATATCGAATTACATCATCACATTACCAACATAAAATTGACAAATGTAAGGGTTCTAAAAACAAAAACATAAAATTAAACACTAAATTTAGTAAATATAAACTCTAACTACAAAGAATAAACATAAAAATAATTGATTTAAGAAATATTACTCACATCCCAATGAGAATATCTCCAAAATCTCCGTTTAGGATTTTCATTGGTGTTAGAGGTGAATATAGACAATACTTTTCTACACCCACAGAGATGATGTCATGGTTGATCAAATAAGAAGTAGATGAAGATTCAAAGATGATGGTAATATGATGATGGTGATACGATTTTAGTGATTTGGTAATGGTGATGTGATGATAGAGAAAGGAGGAGAGAATCCTAATCCCCAAACCTATTTCTAATTTTGGATGGAGGGGTTAAACATAACACCTTCAATTTTCCTTCATTTATTTTTTAATAAATTTAATTCCTTAATTTTATTATTTAATTTATTCCTCTGCCAAGTCACTCATTTATTTGCCACCTAAGTTTTTTTTAACTGCAACTAGCGGCGTAGATGATTATAAAACTAAATTGACCTTACAAGATTTAAATTGATAAAAGAACTTACAGGGACGAAAATGAGAAAGATGCGAATTTACATGGACGAAACAAATATTTTAAGCCTATTATTTATATTTGACTAAATTTTTATGAGCAATGGTTAAGTGTTCCTAATTAATTGATCACGTTGCTAACTTGTGTACTAGTATATTTATATTGCATGTGATTATATATAATATTATTTATATTTATATTGCATGTGATTATATAATATTATGTGTAACCTTGTGACATTATCACGTTGCTAACTTATGTACTAGTATTTCACCCTTGAAACAATTTGATGCATGATTGCATTTATATGATTTAGTAATAGACCTCAAGTTGGAGTTTACTAGACGACTGGAAGCCACGTTAGGGAAGGCATTGTTTTGACGATCAATCTTGTTGATTAGGAGCCTAGTTTTTGTGGTAGAGTAATAAGAGAATAATATCTCCAATAGTCCAAGTAATAATGATGTCATGGGAGCTATCTCCAAGTGACATCTTTAATGTTTGACCAGCAATTGATGATTTGTGGGTTAGACTCTTTTATATATTTTATTTATTCAAAATAGGATTTTAATTTGAAGACATTTAAACGATTTTTATAAGCTTTTTACAGCGTTTTTTCAAAAACAAAAAAAAAGCGCTGTGGAATCGAGCGCTGTAAAAGATACAACAGCGCTTCTAAAAAGCGCTGTAAATCATGTAAATATAACGCGCGCTTGTTATGCACCTTTTACAGGATTTTCCGTAAAAAGCGCTGTAAAGGCATACCCATAATTCATATATTTGGTGTGCCTTTTACAACACTTTTTGCAAAAAGCGCTGTAAAAGGCATACCCATAATTCATATTATGGTATACCTTTTACAACGCTTTCTACAAAAAGCGCAGTAAAAGGCATACCCATATTTCATATTATGGTGTACCTTTTACAACGCTTACTATAAAAGGCGTTGTAAAAGGCATACCCATAATTCATATTTTTGTTTTTCTTTTACAGCGCTTTCTACAAAAAGCGTTGTAAAAGGACTATCCATAATTCATATTTTGGTGTTCCTTTTTGTAAGACCCTTAATTTTAAATCCTAAATTACTCAATTATAGGGTATTTTGTGTTGAGTTTCTTAGGCTGTTAGCCCTATTTTTGGTACTTAATGAGTTAAATGCCAAAAATATATTTTTGGAAATTGGATTAAAATTATTTGTCGGAGAATAATTTATTTACGTTGCGAAGAATTTAATTCCGGACAGTTAGTTAAAAATATCACTCGTTGCTGAAAATCTATCTTTCAATTGAGTTGCGATGAGAATAGATATTTTATTAAATTAGATGAATGAAGTAAGGTGTGTAAGAGTTGGTAGATATTCATTTGAGTTTGGTTTTAAATATAATATAAATGTTTATATATATATATATATATGTATATACATATATTCTTATTATTATTATTATTACTATTATTATTATTATTATTATTATAAGTATATATATATGTTATAAGTTAGATATATATATAGGCTTGAAAGGTCAGGAACGGAAGAAAAACAGAGGAAGCTAACATGCCTTCCACCTACGCAAATCCATCGCCCTTCTTTCTTTCTTTTTCCATTTCTTTTCTTTCTTTGGCTTCAAGAATAGAAACCCAAGGCTCGGTGAGTGATAGGACAAGGATTTCTCAGCTTCATACTTCCTCGTTGTTTCGAAAACGAAGAAAAACGGTATTAGGGATTTCAAAATCGTCAAACACAAACCTCCCCGTTTCACTTAGATCTAAGTTTCGTTTCGCAAAGAGATAGAAGGGAAAGTTACTCACTACCACGCTACGGTGCTAGGGGACCAACTTTGGGAGCGGCGTTGCGAGCGGAGATTTTACCGGATTTGCTCGCGGAACTCTAATCGCACGTTACAGCTAACGTGAAGGTAAGGGCTCCTTCCAAACTTTTAGTTTGCATTTAGGGACTTACCTGAGGTTGTGTGGAAAAGGATTTTGTTAGGGTTAAAGTGTTGATTTGGGGGAAAATGAATTTAACTCATTTGAGTATGATTTTGAGTAAATGAAATGTGACGTGTTTGAGTGGTATGTTGTGTTGATTTGTGTTTGTTGTATTTGACGTGTTCTTAATTAACACTGATGAAATTTGATATGTGGATTGGATTTGATAATATGTTTGAGTTTGTTTTGTGTGGAATTCAAAAACCATTAAGTTAAACAAGTATTAAGAATGGGGAATCTCTTAATGTCTTGTTTACTTAATGTGTGTTTGTGAAAATCGTTTAAGTTAAATGAGAATTAAGAATGGGGAATCTCTTAATGTCTTGTTTACTTAATGTTTGTTTTGAAAACCGTTGGAGTTAAAAGAGTATTAAGAATGGGGAATCTCTTAATATTTCTGTTTGTTTAATGTGTGTTTGTTTGTGAAAATCATTAATTTAAATGAGTATTAAGAATGGAGAATCTCTTAATATCTGCGTTTACTTAATGTTGTCGTAAAAATAATTTTGTGGAGAAATGAATTGTCGCGCCAAGGTGATGCCATGTGATTTGTTGGTACATCTTGTATGCGTTGGGATTTTCGAGTCAAGGTGATGCCATGTGATTTGTTGGTTCATCTTGTCTGTGTTGAGATTGTCGCGCCAAGGTGATGCCATGTGATTTGTTGGTTCATCTTGTATGCGTTGGGATTGTCGAGTCAAGGTGATGCCATGTGATTTGTTGGTTCATCTTGTCTGTGTTAGGATTGTCGCGCCAAGGTGATGCCATGTGATTTGTTGGTTCATCTTGTATGCGTTGGGATTGTCGAGTCAAGGTGATGCCATGTGATTTGTTGGTTCATCTTGTCCGTGTGGGTATTGTGTTGTAACTGTTAAGCAGTATGTTTTGAAATTGTGTGCGAGTCGTGTTTTGATTCAAGTTTATGTTGGAGTGTTTCGAAACTAAAGTTGTTGTGGTGATTGTGTTATAATTGCCAACTGTGGATGTTTGGGAATTGTGTGATAGCGTGATTGATTGCAAAACCATTTCAAAACTTAAGATGTCGTGGTAATTGTGTTATAATCGCTAAGTGTTTTGTTTTGGAGTTGTGTGTAAGTGTAATTGATTGCAAAATTGTTTCGAAACTCAAGATGTCGTGGTGAGTGCGCTATAATTGCTAAGTTTGATTGTTTGGATTTGTGGGTAAGTGTTAATTGATTTTGAAACCTTTGAAAAGCTGAAAAATGCTGATTTTTGGTGTTTTTCTGCTGCTGTCTGATGTGTATTCGAATACAGCAAGCTGTATTCGAATACAAACATGCTGTTTTGCCACTGACTTACTGTGTAGTCGAATACAGACTATTGTAGTCGAATACAGACATGCTGTTTTGCCACTGACTTACTGTGTAGTCGAATACAGATTGTTGTAGTCGAATACAGACATGCTATTTTGCTGCTGAATGCTGAAATAGCCTTGTATTCGAATACAAAGATGTTGTATTCGAATACAACAGTGTTTTTTTTGTTAAAAACTTCATTTTTCAACTTTGTGTATGCATGTTTGGCATATAGAAACCCTTTTAAGGTGTATGCTAAGTTGAAATGTTATTTTGTGCATTTAAGAACTTAAATGTTATGTGTTAACTGTTAATTTCGGTTGGTGACCCTTTACAACTATTGTGGAAATCGGGGCTTTGCCCTCAGATGAGAACCAGGACCATCCTACCGGTTCGTACCCTGTGGATGGAAATGTAGTTGGGAACACCTGACTGGAGCTATGTTAGGAGGATCTTGCGGGGCGCGTGAAGATCACTCAGGATGTATAGTTTTTGTGGAATGATCAGATTAGGTTGACGTATAGGGAGTAGATGTCTTTCTTTTGATTTGCGTTTATTTTAAATTGGAAGACTGTACCGCTTTTTGATGTTTTAATATTTTGAATTCATATTTTGAGAACTTTTTCCGCTGCTTGTAAATTATAATGACTTAATTATTTATCCAAATGTATTACCTCATTTATTTCTCTGTTTTATTTTAATTTCTTTTGAAAAAAAAATACACCCTCGCTTTGAAAAACGGGGTGTTACATTGTGGTATCAGAGCTTTGGTTTAGATTTCTTTGGGGGCTGTGGAACCTTTGGTTATAGATTATAAGTCGACCTGTAGGTTGTGAGTCGTTATCTGATCATGTGTCGGGGTAATTGGTCTGATTTGTCAGATCAGGGGTAGTTATCATGTGTTGATATATTCAAAACTTAGTATTGGAATTATTCAAAGTGGTGTTAACACTTCTTCTTGATATTGGTTTTTTTGGAAACACTACCTCCAAGAGGGAACGGCGTTGCAAGGATGAACGTCAGTAGGGATGATCAAATGGTTGAAGCTACAAATAACATGGATGTTTTGTTGTTGCACGAACTGCTACAAAGACTCTGCGGGATCTGGAGAAGAGGAAAAGAGGGATTTATGCTATTAAGTCAAGAGGATTGAAAGATTGTCGTTGTTACCATCCTCCAAAGTTCAAGGGTGATGAGAACTTAGGAAAGAGATGATTAGTGGATTCAAGAAATGGAAAAGATCTTCGAGATAACGAATTGTCCAGCAGACCTGAAGCAAATCATGACGGCATGGAATTATAAAATTGTTCCAAGGACACAAAAGCTATGTGTTGGTGTAAACTCGAAGATGATGAGTATGGATGGATTAACATTAGACTAATAAGGGATTTCAAGTGAAGATCTAAGTTGTGGACTTTTGTTAAGGAAAGTATTAGATGTTTTCCTGGTAGATTTCAGGATGAAACTGGATGAAGTTTGACAACTGTCAAGGAGATGTGAACATCATGGAATTGTTGAGAAGCTGAGGCTTCCATTTGGAGTAGCATTTGGTGCTTAGGTGTCAATGAAAGAGACTGGTATTGAAGTTAAGGGAGTGTTGCACATTAGGAGTAAATACTCCTTTGGTTAGATAAAATACGCTTTGAGGAATAGTCGATACCTTCAGGGATAAAGTCGAGCATTCGAGTTAGACTGGATTCGTAACTTGGATTAATAAGTATGGATTGTAATATTGGATGAATCTATAGACACGTAAGTGTGAATTTTGAGCGATGTTCAGAAAAACATAATGAGTTAAGCCTTGATGTATTGAACTCTATGTTACCATTAAGTGGAATTTGAAGTATCGAGTACGAGAATACTTGAGATTGGGGTAATATAAGTTTGAAAGTCTATTAAAGGATGGAAGTGTTTGGAGATTTTGAAGACCAAATTTGAGAATCCTATTAAATGATAGAAAGTGAAAAAGAAGAGATGGAATGAATGATTTATGATTTAGTTGTTGGTCTTGGAAAATCAAGCGTTGATGTTTAAAATGAGGGTTGTAGTGACTAGATGAACAATGAAAGGTATGTGGGTCTTTGAGACATTTTACTGCAAAATTTTGGACGATGAAGTTATAGATAATTATTTATTTGGAAATGCTTATGGGGAAAGTATGAGAAATAATTCTTTAAGACGTTCGATTGTTAGGATTCTTTCAGTTTGTATCTCGGTGAAGGTGGAAAAGGAATAAGAATCCAACGAGTGAATCAAATATTGGAAAATGTGCCAAGCAATTTGTGGGAGCAACACATAGAGATGCTGCTTATGATGATTAAAGATTCAGGAAAGGAATTATCTCACCTATAATTCAGACATTAGTATTATAAAGGTATGCCAAGATATAAAGACATTACTTGAGTGCATGTCATGGGGATTGTTATTGTGTTCGTCAATCAAAGGAGTTAAATGTTTACGTGATAGGAAACAATTGAACATGAAATGGAAAAGTTTGGTGGGAATTAGTAAGCCTTGATTTATTGGAATCACTATAATGAAGATGTATCAAGGTTCGAGGTAGAAATTTAAGGTTTGTATTAATGGAAAAGTGATGGAGTGAATACAATGCGGTTGACCGGTCATAATGAAAGGATAATCATCAAGTTGCAAATGAAGGACACGGTGAAATTAAGAAGTATCAGAATGAATGTTGGCAGTAAAGGTAGGATGATTATTTTCGAGTTGTGCATAATTGCAAAGTATGTATGAAATTTTCTAGTGAAGCGTGAATTTGAGGTGTTAGGCATGAGACAAATGTAGACCTTGATCTGTGAATTAAACTCAAGTTGGATTTTAATGGAAAACGTGACTCTTGAAATGAAGTACTAAACTGGAAGGAAGTTTGTGTGTCCCAAGTGGTATAGTCTTTGGCATGATTTCGAAAATGTTTGAGGAAGCTTTGATCACCAAGCATATGTGGGGATGGAATTATTAAATTTATAATTGGAATAACATACTGATAAGAACACTATAGTTGACATAGTTGTACAACTTAAGAAAGATCGAGGATTTGTGGACAAGGGAGAAATTTAGGAGTTCTCGGATGTAGTGATTGTTCTGTGCTCAGTGTGTTGGGGTCATTCTAAGTGTTTCAGTTTGGTACCAAATGGATGTTTCGTACCAAATGGATGCAAACGAGACTACGTGTCATAGGTATGGGATATTTTACTTCGTCGATAGGATCAAAGTTATAGGGAAAGAAGGGAAACTCAATGGACTTTGAGGAGATTGTTGACTGCTTGTACATTAAGATAACCTTAGTTGTAAGTTGCAAGGAGCGCTATTACAGTTCGGTTAAGATAGTCTAAGCCACTATCATGGTTGTTGGTTATTTATTGACAAATTGAGGGACTGATCATCCTTAATCTCTTGTCGATAGTAGACAAAACCATGTTGAATGGAACGGACGAGCCTTACCGACTATGAATGGGTGCAGAGTTATTAAGCATCCAATGAAAAGGGGTAGACAACACTTTCTTCGAGAAGGCCGGGTGAAACTAGTTTTGACTGGTATGTTGAATTTGGGTACAAACCAAGTGTGGATTGTTACTCGTACTTTATGTTTCGAGGACAAAACTAATTTTAGGGGGGGTAGTAATGTAAGACCCTTAATTTTAAATCCTAAATTACTCAATTATAGGGTATTTTGTGTTGAGTTTCTTAGGCTGTTAGCCCTATTTTTGGTACTTAATGAGTTAAATGCCAAAAATATATTTTTGGAAATTGGATTAAAATTATTTGTCAGAGAATAATTTATTTACGTTGCGAAGAATTTAATTCCGGACAGTTAGTTAAAAATATCACTCGTTGCTGAAAATCTATCTTTCAATTGAGTTGCGACGAGAATAGATATTTTATTAAATTAGATGAATGAAGTAAGGTGTGTAAGAGTTGGTAGATATTCATTTGAGTTTGGTTTTAAATATAATATAAATGTTTATATATATATATATATATATATATATATATGTATATACATATATTATTATTATTATTATTATTATTATAAGTATATATATATGTTATAAGTTAGATATATATATATAGGCTTGAAAGGTCAGGAACGGAAGAAAAACAGAGGAAGCTAACATGCCTTCCACCTACGCAAACCCATCGCCCTTCTTTCTTTCTTTTTCCATTTTTTTTCTTTCTTTGGCTTCAAGAATAGAAACCCAAGGCTCGGTGAGTGATAGGACAAGGATTTCTCAGCTTCATACTTCCTCGTTGTTTCGAAAACGAAGAAAAACGGTATTAGGGATTTCAAAATCGTCAAACACAAACCTCCCCGTTTCACTTAGATCTAAGTTTCGTTTCGCAAAGAGATAGAAGGGAAAGTTGCTCACTACCATGCTACGGTGCTAGGGGACCAACTTTGGGAGCGGCGTTGCGAGCGGAGATTTTACCGAATTTTCTCGCGGTACTCTAATCGCACGTTACAGCTAACGTGAAGGTAAGGGCTCCTTCCAAACTTTTAGTTTGCATTTAGGGACTTACATGAGGTTGTGTGGAAAAGGATTTTGTTAGGGTTAAAGTGTTGATTTGGGGGAAAATGAATTTAACTCATTTGAGTATGATTTTGAGTAAATGAAATGTGACGTGTTTGAGTGGTATGTTGTGTTGATTTGTGTTTGTTGTATTTGACGTGTTCTTAATTAACACTGATGAAATTTGATATGTGGATTGGATTTGATAATATGTTTGAGTTTGTTTTGTGTGGAATTCAAAAACCATTAAGTTAAACAAGTATTAAGAATGGAGAATCTCTTAATGTCTTGTTTACTTAATGTGTGTTTGTGAAAATCGTTTAAGTTAAATGAGAATTAAGAATGGGGAATCTCTTAATGTCTTGTTTACTTAATGTTTGTTTTGAAAATCATTGGAGTTAAAAGAGTATTAAGAATGGGGAATCTCTTAATATTTCTGTTTGTTTAATGTGTGTTTGTTTGTGAAAATACTTGGCTTGTAGGGTCAAGGTGTTGTGTGCCTTCAACAACATAGGATTATCAAGTTGTATGAAGAAGACTTGGTTGGTAGAGTCAAGCTGTTTATGTTCCTAAATAGTTACGGAATTTGTCATGTGGTTTTGAGAAGACTGACATGTAGGGTCATGAGCTTTGAAATTCATGTTGTTGAATTAGTGGATTAACTCATTTTGAGTGAAGAGACTGGATGTAGCCAAGTTAATGGTAAATCAGGACAACATTATTGAAACTAAGTGGGTTTTTATAAACAAACTAAATGCTAAAGGTAAAGTGGTAATAGGAAAGACTTGTTGCATAAGGCTATAGTCAACATGATGGCATTGATTACACTAAGACATTTTCTCTAGTGGCCAAGTTAGAAGGTATTCGTATCATTCGCTCTTTTGCTACAAAATAAGAACATTACATTATTTCACATGGATGTTAAAAGCATTTTTCTAAATGGTTATATAAGTAAAGAAGTCTATGTTAAACAACCTCTAGGTTTTGAAAGTTATGAATTTCCAGACCATGTATTTAAACTTAGGAGATCACTATATGATCTAAGATAAGCACGAAGAGCATGGTATGCTAGGCTAAGTAACTTTATACTTAATTTTTTTTTTTAAAAAAGGGCAAATAGACAACACCCTGTTTAGAAAATCAATAGGAGATTACATTATTATCATTCAAATTCATGTTAATGATATTATTTTTAGATCAACTAATGGTACTATTTCTAAAGAATTTTCTATGTTGATATTGGAGCTTAAATTTCAAATGAGTATGATGGGAGAACTTAAGTTCTTTTAAGGGATACAAATTCAACAAAATCAAAGAGATATATACATTCGTCAAACAAAATATACCAAAAAGATTGTCAAGAAGTTTTAAATGAATGGTTGTAAATCTATGGATACATCAATGCACCCTACCGGTTCACTTGTAATTGTATTTTTATTTGACAAGCCGTATATTTTTATTTTAGTAATGGAATTATTATATCAAAATCAATACCACTTTCACCGACTTCTATGTGTACACTAACTCACAATAGAATCTTTGAAGGATTTAAGCATATTAACTAAGAGAATGTCTCACCATAGTCTATATCATAGATTTAGATAAAACATTGTGATGGTATCTGAATCATGTAAGATATATGCCTCCTTGACTATGATTTTGATATAACTTCCAAAAATACAATGTATATGCATTATCTAATTAATCTAATAGGTTGGGTTGAGATACATTTCAGGAAAGAATCAACACTACACTTGGACAAATCTTGGATCTCAAGCAATCAAGCAAAGATTGATCATATCATACAAGGCTTGAAGATTATGTGTAAAGTTGTCTAGTGTTTATAGTGTTTATTAGTTAGATTCATCATTATGATTTCACACATCTAATATTTGCCAATTAAAACTGAAATCATAAAATAAGTGTGTTAATTAATCAATTGGTAAATCAATTGGTTAATCGATTTTCTGATTCATAGAACAAAGTTTTCACTGAGCTAATCAATTAGCAAATCGATTACTTAAAGGTTTTTTATCAGACCTGTGTTCTATGATTAAAAGAAATCGATTGGACAATCAATTGGTAAATCGATTTTCTGATTCACAGAACAAAGTTTTCACTGAGCTAATCGATTAGCAAATTGATTACTTAAATGGTTTTATCAGACCTGTGTTCTATGATTAAGAGAAATACAATGTATATGCATTATCTGATTAATCTAATAGTTTGGGTTGAGATACATTTCAGGAAAGAATCAACACTACACTTGGACAAATCTTGGATCTCAAGCAATCAAGCAAAGATTGATCATATCATACAAGGCTTGAAGATTATGTGTAAAGTTGTCTAGTGTTTATAGTGTTTATTAGTTAGATTCATCATTATGATTTCACACATCTAATATTTGCCAATTAAAACTGAAATCATAAAATAAGTGTGTTAATTAATCAATTGGTAAATCAATTGGTTAATCGATTTTCTGATTCATAGAACAAAGTTTTCACTGAGCTAATCAATTAGCAAATCGATTACTTAAAGGTTTTTTATCAGATCTGTGTTCTATGATTAAAAGAAATCGATTGGACAATCAATTGGTAAATCGATTGGTTAATCGATTTTCTGATTCACAGAACAAAGTTTTCACTGAGCTAATCGATTGGCAAATCGATTACTTAAATGGTTTTATCAGACCTGTGTTCTATGATTAAGAGAAATCGATTGGACAATCGATTGATATACTTTTCTTAAGTTACAAGCTTTTTACTAATCAATTAGTTAATCAATTTACTAATCAATTAGTTAATCAATTTACTAATCAATTAGTTAATCGATTGCATAAATGAATTATTTCATCATTTATCAGAAACATATTGCATAATCGATTGGCACATCGATTTTCATTAAATATCTGAGTTACAGGGACAAATCAGTCGATTGGCAAATCGATTTGATTAAGTCTCTGAGTTACTAGGACAAATCAGTCGATTGGCAAATCGATTTGATTAAATGTCTGAGTTATAGGGAGACATTAGCCCATTTCCAAAACTATTATGTTAATGAAAGTGAATCGACTGAGTAATCAATTGTTTGATCTCGCATTTTGAACAAAACAATTACAATCAATTATTCAATCAACTCTAATATGAACTGAGTATCAGTTTCTGATATATGCATTAAAAGAATCGATTAGCAAATCGATTAGTTCATCTATTTCAAGATTCAAGAAAAACAAGAAACGGGATAATCGATTAGGAAATCGATTAATCTGGTAATACGATTAATAAAATCGATTGGGAAATCGATTTGTCTGAAGTTTTTCTGAAACTATATAAACTGAATCAATCACAATTTTTATTACATATAGAACATATAGAAATCTGATCTTGCTAGAGCTTGGCAATTAGTTCTTAAGGATAGATTGGTTGTTTTTGTAGAATGGTGTTGAGTTAGATGTATAGGCATTGAAGTGCTGGAAAGTTTGTAAACATACTCAAATCATTTCTTGTAAAGGCTGAAATCAGTAAGTGATTTCAGGACTGGATGTAGACTATCGAATCGATAGTTGAACCAGTATAAAAATCTCTGGTACACACTTCTCTATCTCTATACTCTTTATCTTGATAATACATGTGTTCTTGAACCTCTGTTTTGAATAATTTTTGAATCTATTATTGTTAAAATTAGAATTAATATTAAACAAGTTGGTTTTAATATTAAGTTCATCACTTAGGAAAGAATTGGATAATCTTGTTAATAATATTGTGTATAACTTCCTAAGGATAGAGGTTATTCCACCAACAAATCAAACAACATAAATCGTATGGAGACTTATACAAGAAAAACATAAAATTTGATTGAAGTTGTTTTGAAAAAGATTTTGTTCCTTCAATAAAATTCACAAAGCTCTCAAATTAAATTTCCAATGAATCATAAATAATAGAAACACTAAGATATCATATTTTTCAATTTGAATCAAATTTTAAGGTGATGAATTCAAATTGTGATGGTATCTTTATCAAACAACATAAATTATATGGAGACTTATACAAGAAAAACATAAAATTTGATTGAAATTGTTTTGAAAAAGATTTTGTTCTTTCAATAAAATTCACAAAGCTCTCAAATTAAAGGCCCTATGAATCATAAATAATAGAAACACTAAGATATCATATTTTTCAATTTGAATCAAAGTTTAAAGTGATTAATTCAAATTTAAAAACAAAAATTCGTTCAACATATGAAATCAAGACAATATTCTAAATTAGAAAATTTTAATAACCATTTTTCTATCAATTTTGCACAAAATTATAGATGAATAGTGTAAGATTAAAGAAACTAAAGAGTAAGGGAAAGAGAGAATCATGCAAGGATTTTATACAGGTTCATCTACTTTGCCCTCGCATAGAAAGTATGTCATGTCCCTATTCAATCGAATGAGAGTTTCCTCTTTTAATATTGATTTTAAATGTTTAGAAGATCTGTTGGAAAATGTTACAAAACCTTTCACACAAACATTTCTTCATAAACGGTCTTGAAACAAAATCTAGGAGTAATCCTCTAAATTATGAACAAACCTATCTTCAAGATGAACATCACACTTCAACCAGTGCAAGATAGACACCTAGAAAGCCATCTCTTGTAAACCCCTAAAGATCACCTTATTAGTACTTTGACACGAAATCGGCCAATATCCACCCAATGACCTAAAACTAGAATAGACACCCCAACAATCAATATACCCCAGTTGTTGTTTCACGCCTTAAAACTCAATTACAAACCCAACTTGATGAGAAAATAAAATTTTAATCTCTGATATACTCTTGAATGATTGAATATGAGAAATGGGTGAAATTAATCTTATGTTCATAAATGTTTAGAAAATATTTTATATGATGCATGAAAAATATAGGACAATAAAAAAAGTTTGTATCATAAATAACAACTTTGTAACTACCATTACTACCTTAAAATTGACAATTTCCAAGATTCTAGAGGTGGTGAATCTATTTATGAGTCTAAAGTTGTGTTAACATATTCACAACAATGGTGAATAGATTCACATAACATTCTAACTTGTTGGTGAATTGATTCACATGACAAGTGAATCGATTCATAACCATGGAACATCACAAAATGATTTTTTTGATGTCTATAAGTCTATTCATAAGATGATAAGTCAATTCACAAAGTTCAAAATCACTTAGGAAAGTTTTTTTAAGTGTTTTAAACCATGTCAATGCACTACGATCATGATAAAAAGATTATGCATGATAAATCAACATGTAACCATAACTATGCATGATAAAACTTTCTTTTTAATGATTTCTTTTTAGTTTAAGTAGCCAATGCGAGAGCTAGAGATTTAGAATCAACAAAGCACACACATATCATCTAGATTAAGCAAGTTGATATCACTTAGAGTACTAAGTCTAAACTAACTAGGATAAACCTTACAGTTACACCAACCTTGTTGGTTCACGTGGATTCCCTTACATATTCTATACAATGGTAAAACTTGTTGTATCAAACAAGATCTTGTGTAACCTATTTAACTGGAATATCCACAACACTTGTGGAACCTATTAATATTCCATTACATATAGGTCTTGTGGTGCTTGGATTTTTTTCAAGTTCTACAATTATGGCACTAGTTCTTATGGAGATTTAATCATTTAAGGAATACAACAGTTCTACGAAAAACTATTTATCATTAGAGGCTTTGTATAATTAATATCTTTTGTATAATTAATTATCATTAGAGACTTTATCATTTAACTTTCATTTTTTTTAGTTTGATTTCAAGCTTATATGAAAACGAATAAACGTGACAAGTAAAATCATCATAAATATCATTTTTTGCCTTTCAACTCATTCCATATCTCATGTGAAATCTTTATGGCCTAAAATGGAACAGGATTACCAGTTAAGAAACTGTTGTATAAAAACCTATATTACAAGAGTTAATATATTTGTTTAACTCATAATAAATAACATCATGTTTAACAAAGTTTGATATAGATCTTCATTAAGCTTCTAGCTTAAGTATATATCATCACAATCCAATGTGATCGCATTACTCTTGTCAATATGGTCTTCTATCTTGTTCTTCAAATCTTTGAATACTTCAAAATTCTCTTAGTTTATGTTTATAAGATAAACAAACTCTTATTTACTATAACCAATAGTAAATTTTTATAACGTCAAGAAATTTACCTTTTACAAACTTGTTTTGTGGCCCATATACATCTCATATCTCATGTATCATGCCAAAATATCATTAACTCTTTCATTATGATTGATGATCACAGTTTAGTCATTGTTTCCAATAAGTAATTATCATAACCATGAAGAAATTTCCATTTGAAAAAGTCCAAGGGTATGTTTTAATGGCACTTGATATATATGTCTTACTTATATGGCCTAAAAAATAATGTCAATATATATAAGAATCAAATAAATAGATTTGAACTTATTTTCACGTATGTCATAGATGGGCAGCTTAAAATCAATGACACATGGTCGTGTTTTTCAAGATCACCAACATTGAAAAACATCAATTGAGTGAATGGAGTCATAATTTCCAACGTTGAAAAACATCAATTGAGTGAATGGAATCATAATTTTTATTTTATTACATCCAAACATCATTTCTTATCATCTTAAGAAATGAAAGTGATGTTTCCAATAAGATTTAGAACATAAAACACTTATTGAGGTTCAAAGTAAGCCATAAAGTCAAAGTCAAAGTCAAAGCTCTCATTGATTATGTAGCAAAAATGGTTGCATATCATATATATATATATATATATAGATTACGTTTTGACTTTAATCAATATTCTATTCATTTACAAGTCTTTCACACTCATATAAATATGAAATCTAACTTATACATATGTTGTAGAAGATGTTGACTTCTACGACCAAAAAAAAAATTGAAGAGAAAGTCTAACTTTCTTTCTTCAACTTATGTTCTTTCTACTATAAGAGACAATTCTTCTTCCAATATTGGCTCCAACCTTAATGAAAGTAAACACTTTTCTTTGTAACTTTTCTTAACAACTTAAAGGCATGAGTACTCATAGTAGATTTCAGCAAGTGTACTAGGTAATTTTGAATAGACAAAAAAACATAATTTTTTTCTAGGGCCTAAACTTGAAATTTTGAAATTTAATACATAGGGAAGTTGTCACTTATAAAATTGAAGTGTCATACACGAGATAAATTTTCACCTATAAAATTTCGAAATAACTATCACACGACACACAATGTCACTAATGAGATTGAACTATACCACACACGGAACAACTTATCGCTTATCAAAATTCAAAATACCTATCATACACGAGACAAGTACTCACTATAAAAATTTTCAAAATAATTAGCATAAATGAGACAATCATTATACACGAGACATTGAGTTGGTATACATGGAATCAAATAAATCACTAAAAGTAAAATTATTGATATTGATATAGTCATAATAATTTACTGGGATTCATATACATGAGACACATTAAGCTTTATCTACTTCCCTCTTTGTTTTACTAAAATTTTATTTACGCTTGTGTATTGTTCTAGTAGGGTGTAAAATTTTTGCAAGAAAATTTTTAATAGACACGTTTTTAATAATAAAATTTAAAATAATTATTATACACGAGACACGTTCTCAATAATAAAAATTTCAAAACAATTAGCATATTCACGAGACATTATATTGGTATACAAGAGATTAGGTAAATTACAATGGTAAATTTATTGATATTAATATACTCATTATAATTTATTTACATTGGCATGCATAAAACAAATTAAACTTTATCTACTTCACTTTAGAATAGATATTAAACATATAATTAATAAAGAAAATTGTGGAGTTATACTTTACTGGTGTTTGTCAACCGTTGTTTATACTTTTTAAAACATATTCACAATTTTATAAGTTGACCTACTATTTTTTTTTTTTAAATCAAGTAGAAAAATAATGTTGACTCTATATAAATTAGTCATAGCTTCGAGCCTGTGTGTATTTTACTAGTAGGCCAACAAAGAATGTGAATTTTGTTGAGTATGTATAAACACTCCATTCAATTTTTTCACTTTTCACATTAGACTTGTAGCACAAGGGTTTTGAAAGTCAACAATATGTTCAGACGCCACGAAGTAGGAGCAAAAAATTAGAGTTCAAATTCAATCTCTAATAAATAATATTTTTTTAAGAGATAAAATAAAGAGTTTTATGACAAAAATATGATGATATATGTGTATTATTCCATATAATAACTTAATATCAATTATACATTGAAATGTGTGTTATTCTGTTTAATAACATAAAACATACATGATGTATTTATGCGATCTAATCGTCAAATTAAAATTTTTATTTAGTAGATGAATTATATAATTTTTTATAAAATTTTTAAATTATTTGATATTTCATGTATATTTTAATTTTTTTATTTTAAATATAAATAAATATCAATGAGGAAGTTATACATCTATAAATTTTAAATTTATATAAAATTTTGTATATTTAATTATTAATATATTATATCGATAATTAATAATTGAAATATAAAATATTATTGTGTAACAACTTTTCAAGATTAATCGAATTTAATAAACTTTTTAAAAAATATAAGTGTAATCTATTTAAATAAATACATTTAAACACAAATTGAATTTAATCTTTTTATCAAAGCCAGATCGATCAAACTTTTCCCAACCTTTAAGTATAAGAAACATAAAAGAATATCAATTTTTTATTTAATTATAAAAGAGTATTTGCAACAATGAACGTTCCACTAACCTGTCTTCCCTGTTAAACAACAAGACAAAGACAGACTAACATTTGGATATTGATACTCATTCAATCTCCTCTCACCCATTTTATTCGCCATATTTCTTTCTCCACCTTCCATCTGCATTCCACTTCCCCTTATTATCAACATTATAAAAAACAAACCACACTTTAATTTTCTCTCACTCTGAAAAAATCCCACATTTTTTTCTTTCTAATAATAATAAAATATTTGTCCAACCGCCAACGCTGATTGGCGAAAATAAGCGATGGCGCCCCGTCTCTGGACCTGTTTCGGGAACAAGGGGAGTCGTGAGGGCGCGGAAGGAAACATAACATCAGACATTACAACGGAAGAGCATGGACGCGACGGACCAGTGGTGGTGGAGATGTTTTCATCGCAGGGCTGTGCAACGTCTCCGGCGGCGGAGTTGGTTTTGTCGCGGTTGGGGAGAGGTGATTTTCAGCTTGAAATTCCGGTGGTTGTGTTGATTTTCCACGTGGATTATTGGGATTACATGGGTTGGAAGGATCCTTTTGGGTCAAGTCAATGGACCGTAAGACAGAAGGGTTATGTTGAGGCACTTGGGCTTGATACATTGTTGACTCCTCAAGTTATTGTCCAAGGTGTGGCACATTGTGTTGGTAATGATGAGAATGCCCTGATTGATGCTATTACTCGTGCTCCTAGATACCCTGCTCCTTCTTTCCAGGTTTCTTTTCTTTTCTTTTTTCTCTTTGCTTCATTTCATTCATTATTACCAACGAAGGCAATGAAGGGAAACATTAGTTGTCAATAAATAATGTTTGTGGTTCTTAAGAATATTTCCATTATCCAATTATTAGTAAACCTGCTCTTAATTCTTTTCTACCAGAAACCCAGACTTGATTGGTAGAAACATCAGTTTGGCCAAAAACTCTCTGGCTAGCTTTAATTATTTTGAGTTGGGTGTACTTAATTTTTCTGTTGTTTATGCACTTCTTGCTGATTAACCTAAGCCTGTTAATTTAGGTGCTGAAAGTTTCATTTCAAGTGATCTAGAAGTTACATTTTATTGTTAAAAATTAACATGTTTCTAGGAAGTTTCATATAAGGTGCTGAAGCCTGAAAGTTTCTAATGACAATAATAATGCAACAACATCCCTTAATAATAATGTAGCTTAAAAGCCACAACATCCCTTCAACCTAGATCCAAAAAAGTTGTTGAGATGGGTGATTGTCGATCACAAATACTGTGGTCCCCACCCAACAAGAAGTGGGAGGCCATTTGCTCTCACCTTAGACTAAATAAGTATTTTGGTTCTTAAAATATGTCTTTGAATGTGTTTATCTATAATAATTTTATGCACTAAATTGACTAACTAACGAAAGACACATTCCAATATCAAAATAATTAGTCATAGAAATATTTGAGAATCAAATACTATAATAACACAGCTCAAAGTCATTAAATTCTAACTCAATTGATATATACGGATATTTGTAACATGGATATTATCCCCTGAATTCGAACTCAAGACCTCAAAGTTGTGTGTAAATTTTTTGTGGTTATTGTACCATCTCATCTATAGACAAAAACGAAAACAAAATACCACGGCTTGACACATTTAATGATGAAAATGATAGTTTACTAGGAAAAAATAAGGTGTTTTATGGGTTGGGGAAGTTATTTTGTTCTTTTCAATCACCTTCCTTTAGCAAATTGAAGTCTTTTGTTTTATGGGTGGAGGAAGTTATGTTGTTCTTTTCATCACCTTCCTTTATAGGAGTTGGATCAATGTCATCCTTTGAAACAAATCCAATTACTAACTATTTCACTCGCAACATAAAATTACTTGTTAACAAGAAAATAAGCAATTCATGCTATAATTAACTTGAATTTTCTCTAAATTGCACAGTAGGTACATGTATTAAACAATAATATAATACTTCCTCCAGTTATTAGACAATTGAGTCAACAAAAGTTGATGTATTTATTATTTAGTCCAAATTATGTATTTATTATTTAGTCCCTATTATAGACCAACTTTTGTTGACTCAATTGTCTCTTATAAAAAGGAACAATTGAAGTATTTTATGTTAAAATATGCATGTCATGCAAGGTATGACATTGTGTCATGATCAATCGAGGTCTAATGCAGCCTTAATAGAAGTCACATTGCAGTTGTAGAAACATCAAAATCATTGATATCACAATTCAAATCACAACTACATACATTTCCTAAAACTCGTAGCATATGTCTATGAAGAGTAATGTGAATAAAAATGTTTGCTTCTTTTTTAAACCAATTAAATATCATGGATTAAGAAAAAATATCTACTTTAATTTGCAGGCAACATTCACAAGGCCTACTCAAGATTCTCTGCAAGTGTCACTAACAGGAACATTAAGAAACGAGGTTGAAAGTAATGGTGTGAATATCATGGTAGCCTTATACGAAAATAGTTTAGTTACCGACTGTCCAAGAGGAGAGAACAAAGGGCGTGTTATGTCGAACGATTATGTCGTTAGAAAGCTCGAAAAGCTTGGCACTGAAAAAGACATATCTGCTAAAAAGAAAGTAACAGGAACTGTTAATTTTCCATTGTGGGGAGGATTCAACAGCAGCAAATGTGGTGTGGCTGTTTTTGTTCAAAGCAACTCTCACCAGATTCTTGGATCACAGAGTTTTCAGCTTCCAGATGATATATGATATCATATGATAATGTTGATTTGTTATTTTAATTTGTACTGCATATACTATCATATTCAAGTTACATTATGTACAGTTCCTATTAATTAGTTGTGTTTTAGGAGAATGTGTTTCTCTTTTCTTTTTACTCATGTTTGTCCTACCTTACTATTACTATTGAATATATACCTAAGAGATTGAGTGATAAATTTGGAATTGTGACCTACATTGATAAATAAGATTTGGACTTTTATTGAATATTTCTTATTTGACTAAGAGTGAAAAAACATAAAAACATATGTGAGCTAACCTCTAATAATACACTTTCTAGAAAAACTCCAATGATACATTTGACCAAGTGAGTTGGGGACCTTTGGTGTCAAGATGAATAAAATTATTAGAATTAGACCACATTCTAAATTCCTCGCAACATATTTTATTAGACATGCATCGACCATGCTTCTTATGAGAGTCCATAATAGCATTAAAGTTGCCAAACACCGTGCATGGATTAGAAAATCTGATACGATAAAAACTAAGTTCCATCAAAGTTGTCGTTGTTTAACATGTGACGTACCAGCATAAACTACTAAAACATAGAAGAGATACAACACAAATATCCCCTAAGGTTAGAGAAATTATAACATCATAAGTTCAACAAGAAGGATTTAAGTCCAAATGAAAATTAGCAAAAGACATCTAAGGTTTAGCCAAAAATAGAAAATCAGGCTTATGTTTAAGACATAAGTTCTTCAACACCAATCTTGTTTCAAGATTTGCTATACCCTTCACATTCCGGAGGAGGAGGTTCATAAGGATAATACTTGAACGAGATTTATATTGGTCTGCATGCTGAGTTTGTTTCCTTTTTCTTCTATTCCTTTTCTTGGTTTTCTTATGTCAATAGAATTGATAGTTTCGTAATCATTAATTGTGCAGATTTGATTATATCCGTAATTATGTAATTATTATTACAATTAATTAGTTAGCCATTATAGTAAGACTCAAATCGTTATGTAACAACATTATTTAAAGGAGAATTCCCCATTGGAAATGACACAGTTTACAAATCAGAAATTCTGAGTTTAACATGGTATCAAACTAGATTGCGATCCAAATCAGATTTCTCTTTTTTTTTGTGATCAAATCTCGAGTTCCTCGATTTTTTTCTTGAAATCATAGTTCCTTGCCGAAGTCAATCATAGTTCCTCGATTTTTTTCTTTTTGAAATCATAGTTCCTTCCCTCGTCATCATGTTCACCGACAAGCATGATACCCTTTTTGTGCGTCTTAATGGAAAAAACTACTCTACATGGGCGTTTCAGCTCCAAATTTTTGTCAAACGAAAAGAGCTTTGGGGTCATGTCAATGGAAGCGATTCTGCCCCTGAGAAGACGCAGAAGGATGCCTATGCCAAGTGGGAAGTCAAAGATGCATAAGTCATGGCATGGATCGTAGGTTCTGTTGATCCTAATATCGTTCTCAATCTCCAACCTTTCGCTACGACAACAAAGATGTGGGACTACTTGAAGAAAATATATAGCCAAGACAACGCTGCTCGACGGTTCTAGCTTGAACATGAAATCACAATTTTTCAACAGGAAAGTCTTTCCATTTCTGAGTTTTATTCTCATTTTATGAATCTTTGGGCTGAATACAATGACATGGTCTATAAAGATTTGTCAAGTGAAGGACAAACCACTGTGCAAAAAGTTCACGAGATTACCAAACGCGATCAATTTTTGATGAAATTGAGATATGATTTTGAGGGACTAAGGTCCAATCTCATGAACCGAGCTACTGCCCCATCCTTGGATACTTGTCTCAATGAGCTGCTTCATGAGGAACAACGTCTTCTCACTCAAACAACCATGGAAAAACAAAAGGTTGTTTTGCTTCTTGTGGCATATGTGGTACAAGGCCGACCTCGTGGGCGAGACACGAGTACTGTTCAATGTTTCTGTTGCAAAGGACTTGGACATTTTGCTTCCAACTGTCCTAAAAAGTTTTATAATTACTGCAAAAAGGATGGTCATATCATTAAAGAATGTCCGACCAGACCACCAAAGAAAACTGCAACAGCCTTCACTGCATCTGTTGGTCCTTCTGCAACTCCTATTTCGGTGAACCAGAATTCGCATTCCACCGTTCCAGCCTTAACCCCTAAAATGGTTCAACAAATGATCATTTCCGCATTTTCTGCTTTGAGTCTTTCAGGTAAAGTTACTTCCCCTGATTCTCCTTGGTATTTTGACTCAGGGGCATCTAATCATATGACCAACAATGTTGTTGCCCTTACCAATGTTACAAGTTATTCTGGTAATCTCCAAATACAAGCTGCTGATGGAAACAATTTGTCTATTATAGAAATTTGTGATATTTCTTCATCTCTCACCTATGTTTGTGTTTCCCCTGGTCTTACTAGTAATCTTATTTCAGTTGGTCAATTAGTTGGCAATGATTGTAGAGTTGAATTCTCAAAATTTGGTTGTCTTGTGCAGGATCAACAATTAGGGAAGATGATCGCGACGGGGCCTAAATTTGGACGTCTTTTTCCTCTTTATTCACGGAAGTCTCCATGTTCTTTTATGTCTTTTATTTCTTGTAATTCTACAATTGTTGATTTTCAAACATGGCATAAGCGTCTTGGTCACCCAAACTCAAATGTCCTTTATGACTTGATGAAATCTGCAGTTCTTGGCAATAAAAATTCCCCATCTCTAAGGGCTATTCAATTTTATTGCATTTCTTGTAAACTTGGTAAAAGTAAAATTCTACCATTTCCAATTCATCAAACAAATTGTAAATCAACTTTTTGACATGATCCATAGTGGTTTATGGGGAATAGCACCTGTTATATCTCATGCTCGTTATAAGTACTTTATCACTTTTATTGATGACTATAGTCGTTTTACATGGGTTTATTTTCTACACTCTAAGACTGAAGCATTTTTTGCATTTAAATTTTTTTATGCCTATATTCAGACTCAGTTTTCATCTACCATAAAAATTTTGCGTTCTGAAAAAGAGGGAGAATACACATCTTCTTTATTTTAGGAGTTCTTGTAGACAAATGGCATTATATCACAAAGGTCATGCCCTTTTACACCCCAACAAAATAGGGTAGCAGAAAGAAAAAACCGCAATCTCCTTGATGTTATCCGTACTCTCCTATTGGACTCCTTTGTACCTTCTCAATTCTGGTGTGAAGCTCTCTCTACCGCTGTCCATCTTATTAATCGGCTGCCCTCTCAAGCCTTAAACAATGATTCCCCATTTTTAAGGCTATATGTACAACAACCATCTTATAGCAATCTTCGTACCTTTAGTTGTGTCTGATATGTTCATCTTCATCCCCAAGAACGCACCAAGCTTACAACTCAATCTGTTAAATGTGTTTTTCTTGGTTACTCAAGCCACCAAAAATGTTTTATATGCTATGATCCTAATCTCAATAGGATACGAATTTCTAGAAATGTTATTTTTCAAGAGAATGCATTTTTTTTTTCTGCTAACCAAGATACTTATTCTCCTACATCCGCGTCTATTTTGCCACTATTTTCTAACAATTCCGCAGGGGAATCAACACCTAAGCCTCTTTTGGTGTACCAAAGACGTCCAAAACCTTCACGGCCTCCTCCCGATCATTCTCTAGTTGCTGATCCGATACTTCAACAAGAACCAGTAGCATTACATCGCAGTACTCGCACTTGTAATCCACCAAAAAAGTATGATTCATCTTCACCTTTATCTTTGACAACAACTTTAGCTACTGTTTCTATCCCTTCTTAATATAAACAGGCTATGGAGCATAAATGTTGGCAAGATGCTATAGAGGCAGAACTTCTAGCACTAGAAGAGAATGAAACATGGGATGTTGTTCCTTGTCCCTCATCTGTTAAACCTCTTGACAGCAAATTTATATTCACTATAAAGCTTCATTCAGATGGATCCATAGATCACTACAAGGCTCAGTTAGTGGTTCTTGGAAATAAACAAGAATTTGGCATCGATTATGATGAGACATTTGCACCCGTGGCCAAAATGACTACAATGCGCACTATTCTAGCCATTGCTGCATCTAAATCTTGGCAAATACACCAACTAGATGTTAAGAACGCATTTCTTCATGGTGACCTCAAGGAGGAAGTTTACATCAAACTTCCTACTAAAACGTTCTTTGTATGAGTTAAAACAGGCACCAAGAGTGTGGTTTGAGAAGTTTAGAACAACACTTCTTGGCTTTGCCTTCATCCAAAGCAACTACGATCCATCTCTATTTACACAACAAACATTAAAAGAAATTGTGATACTCCTTGTTTAAGTGGATGGCATTGTCATCACCGGTTCAGATCAAGAAGCAATCCATAAAATTCAACAATTGTTGCATTCCACTTTCCACATGAAAGATCTTGGGCAGCTCACTTACTTCTTGGGCTTAGAAATACACTTCCAACCAAAAGGCATCTTTGTTACTCAACACAAATATATTCAAGATTTAATTCATCTAGCCGGCCTTACCAACGCTGTTGCTGTTGAAACTCCCATGGAAGTTAATATCAAGTTAAGACGGGATGAAGGTGAACTCATGACAGATCCCATGTTATATCGAAAGTTGGTTGGCAGTCTTATCTATCTTACCATTACAAGACCCAATATCTCTTTTGTTGTCCATATAGTCAGTAGATTCATGCAAAATCCTAGACATTTGCATCTTTCAGCTATACAATGAATCATCAAATACTTATTGGGTACTCCTAGTTGCGGTCTCTTCTTTCCTAATAGTTCAACAATACAACTTCAAATATACAATGATGCTGATTGGGCTGGCTGCCCAGACACAAGAAAATTTACCACCAGTTGGTGCATGTTTTTAGGTGATGCCCCTATCTCTTGGAAATGCAAGAAACAAGATTTTGTATCTAAATCCTCTACTAAAGTAGAATATCGTTCCATGTCTGCAGCATGTTTAGAAATTATTTGGTTGCGCGATCTTCTTTTGGAACTTGGTTTTTCACAAACAAAACCAACTCCATTGCATGCTGATAATACAAGTACCATACAAATTGTAGCAAATCCAGTATACCATGAAAGAACAAAGCACATAGAAGTCGATTGTCATTCAATTAGGGAAGCCTATGACCACAAAATTATTAATCTTCCTCATGTCTCAACATCAATTCAGTTGGCTGATGTCCTCACCAAATCATTGACACGTCAGCGACATAATTTTCTAATCAACAAATTGATGCTTATAGACTCACCAACATCAATTTGTGGGGGGATGTCAATAGAATTGGCAGTTTCGTAGTCATTAATTGTGCATATTTGATTCTATTTGTAATTATGTAATTATTATTACAATTAATTAGTTAGCCGTTATAGTAAGATCCAAATCATTCTGTAACAACATTATTTAAAGGAGAATTCTCCAATGGAAATGACACAGATAAAAAATAGAAATTCTGAGTTTAACATCTTAGGTTGCACTTTTATAAATTGACTCTCCTTATTTGAATAATCTAATTCAACATTCGCGTTAGACTAGAGTTTAGATGCTATATGCCTATCCTTTGTGATAGTAGGATTAGTTTCTTTTTTTCTCCATTGATTCTGCTGTTTTGCATTCTCTGACCTGTTGTTATCAAGAGGGTGTTGAGGAAAAATCTCAAATTAAATGTTTTGAGGATACTCAAACAGTTAATTATTGACTAATTATGATTTTGGTCCTATTGTCATTTAACTTGTGTTTTTGAGTGATTTATTTAAAGATAGGCGATCAAACATATTCATGCAAAAATAATATGGCTTTCCTTGAAAGAAATCAAGAACATTATTGTTGTCTCATATCATGTTCTATATAGGCAAAGGTCCACCTTACAACCCCAGGAGTCTTTGAAGAATCTTCAAAATCAATAACAAAATGAACTGGAGAATGAATAGAAGAACATTATAGATATTACCTATGAAAAACATAGTAAAGACAAATCATGACATATCATTTTCTACAATCCAAACTACAAGTCAAGAGTATCAAAACTGCACAACTTAATGGTGAAACCCAGAACATGAGTTGAAGACCCAAAGGAAGAAAACAACTTCGAGGTTGATAACCAGATTTGATGAGTTGTGAGTAAGAACGATAAGGACACAAGTACGTTGTACTTACACTGTTCTGCGTAAAGCTTTCCATACTTCTAATTTGAAACAGTACCAACTGACATGTGAACCGATTCTCACACTCTAAGTTTATCAAACAACCATAACTGTCTAAGTTTATCACACAACAATTTGGACAAATAGAATATGTGCTTAATAGACTTTAATCAGGACTGATAGCCAACTAATATGTCTAATGACTATATTCAATATGATATGAGTTTTTCAAACCTCTCTTCATCTATAAAAGGAAGGTCATTGTGAAGACAAAGGAAAAAGTTTCCAAAGCATTCAATTTACACTTGACCATTCAAACTCAAGTAGCGAAACTCTTATCTCGAGCATTATACTACATTCGTCGATCCTCTTACTGAGTTCTTGTTGTTAATAAATCTCAAACAAGTGTTGATCAATATCATATACATCATTTTGTTGTTGGACTTAAGTCCCCTTAATCATAGTTTTGACATAATTAACAAACATACAATGCTCATACATCACATGATAAATCTAACATTTTGACTGAGTAAGATTTCAGGAACAACAACTCAACCCTACACACTTGAGACAATAGCCTGGAACTCAAGGAATCAACAAAGTTGGAATATTCACTGAGCAAATCGATTAGGAAATTGATTTTGTAAAAGGGTTGTTTGAAAATGTTTAGTATGTGATTAGACTAATCGATTAGGCAATCGACTAGCACCATCTTTGTTAAAAATTGTGCAAGTCAGAGGCAAGCCATTTGACAGGCTAATCGATTAGGCAATCGACTGGCACCATCTTTGTTAAAAATTGTGCAAGTCAGAGACAAGCCATTTAGCAGGCTAATCGACTGGCAAATCGATTGCTCCAATCACAAGACTAAAATTGTTTGTAAAAATCGAATAACAAATCGATTGTGCAAGTCACAGGGCCAAGCCATTCAATGAGCTAATCGACTGGCAAATCGATTTCTTAAATGAGATTTTAAAAAGAACTTGGTCTGTGACAAACACAACCGATTGGACAATCCATTGTGACAATTACTTTTGTTACAAGTTTGATATCAATCGACTAGGTAATCGATTGAAATGAACCATGTGGTAAAGTCATTCTTTCAGAAACATAACACCGATTGGCACACTGATTTATTTGAAATAAGCTAAATCCCTGATTTGAACCAAATCGATTGACAAATCGATTGGAAGAAAATTTTGAGTTATAGAGAACACTCAGAATATGGCCAAATCGATTATGTGACTTAATGAATCGCTTGGTTGAATTAATGAATCGATTGAGTAATCGATTGTTTTGATCTCGTTGTTGGAACAAAACATAAGTAATCGATTAGGCAATCGAAATCATTATGAACTGAACTTAATTTTTTGAAAGATGCTTTAAAATAATCGATTAGGTAATTGATTAGTTTATGTAGTTTCAAGATTCAAGAAAAACAAGACTCGCGATAATCAATTGGAAAATTGATTGAGCCTTTTTATTACTTTAATAAATCGATTGGCAAATTGATTTGTCTGTTGTTTTTCAGAAACTATATAAATTGTCTTCAATCAATTTCTCTCATAACGTTTTGAGAATAATTTTTGAATAACAGTCATAACATACTGAACCGTTTTAACACTTTTTGATAACACTTTTTCAGACCCAAAACCAACGATTATTGATGATCAATAAAGGGCTGAAAAAGACTTCTTGAGAGAAAAAGTAAGAGATCTCACAAACACCCATATTGGAGAACAAGTTCTTGTGTGAGATTGATTGTAGGGGATTGAAGACAAATTCTGTAATTCATTTTGTATTTTTCTGTAACAAATATTCTATAAACAAAGAACCGAGAAAAATCCAGCAATGAAGCTGGTAGTTATCTTCGTTGTTGAGAGGGCTCATCAAGAAGAAACTTTGTTGTGATCTTGGATGAGTTCGGAGAAGAACTCTAGGATACAGTGGTTGTGAAAGATAGAATAGGGAGAGTGTTTTTAGATTGATAGGCAGGGAGTGCTGGAACATCTGTAAAACAACTCTACAAGATTCTATTGGAAAAGGCTAAGATCAGTTTGATCTTAGGACTGGACGTAGGCCGTCACAAGGCGGCAGAACCAATATAAAAATCTCGGTGCACTTCTTTCTATCCCTTACTCTTATTTTAATCTTGCATTGTATGATTGTTTGATTAATCTTGATTGCATACATTAGCCATAATTCTGGATTGATTGATATTGCTTGAATTGTTAAATTGGCATGTTTGTATCTTGATCAATCTATTAAACAATTACTATATCCGCTGCACTAGTTATATGATTTTACATGTAATTGTGAACCTTCGCCTAGAATCAATTCTTTGGGACCGTGTTTGATTACTGTTTAATAAAATTGCATTTTGTTAAACTGCTTTGTAATTTTGGAAATTTGCATATAGTCTGTCATATACGCGCTTACCAGAAATTCTGAGGCCATCAATTTTTCATCATTTGTAACTCAAGTTTATCTCTTAAGATAAATTGAGTGTGTTGTAAAAATCCTTTCTTGATTGAAAGGTACTTGTAAAAATCGTTTCTAGACTAAAACGTGATTGTAAACATTATTTTTAGGGTTAAAAGCTGAAAGTTGTAATTGATCAAGTGTGATCAAGAAAGAAAGTGCAAAGGCATAATGTTTTGGTGTTAAGAACATTAGTGGAAAATCTCACAGATTATGAGGATTGGATGTAGCCCACTTTGGATGAATCAGATTACGTCTATGTGTGATCTTCTGATCCTTATCTATATTTATCTTGCACTCAGATATCACATTTCACTTTGAACTAACATGTCTTGTTTACTTCTAACAAATCTAGAACATTCTAGACATTGTATTTCAATCAAGATTAATCTTGAGTTAAATTAAATTAAGTACAATAATTAAAATTTTAAAAAGGGATCACAATACAAACCCTAATTAATTGTGATTGATATTGATACTTCAATTGACATCATAGCTCTCCCTCTAAGGTTGAGCACCTAACAAGTGTTAGAGGAAAAATTTCTGAAGAAAAAAAAATGTCAAAAGCCAAGTATGTTGTTGAAGGAGGATTATCACATATACCACCTTATTTTGATGGAACATGTAAGACACTTAATTTTTAAATTCTACTTTATGCAATTTTTGGATGTTTTCTTTTAAATTGCTTAGTCGTTTAGCTCAATTTTATTTTAATTTATGAATCAAGTACCAAAATTATTTATCGGAGAATAATTTAATTATGTTGCCAAAAATTTAATATCGGGAATATTTATTTAAAAATTTCACTTGTTGCTAAAAATATTTATCTGTCAATTGAGTTGCAACGAGAGTAGGTATTTTTATCAAAATAGATTGAGATGTGAGTTATATGATGTGTGTAAGAGCATAGAAGAGGTGGTGCTTGTCAAGGAGTACCCAGACGTATTTCCAAGAGAAATTCCAGGATTACGACCAGTAAGAGAGGTGGAGTTCTTCATTGATCTACACCTAGGAACCGAACCTATTTCAGTTGTGTCGTATCGGATGTCACCATTAGAATTAAATGAGCTCAAGGGCCAAGTTAAAGACTTGTTGGAGAAAGGATTTATCAGACCAAGTGTGTCACCATGGGGAGCTCCGATATTGTTAGTTAAGAAAAAAGGACGGAAGCTTGCGTTTATGTGTGGATTATAGGCAACTTAATAAGGTAACTATTAAGAATCATTGTCCATGGTACTTGAATAGTGGTTTTTGGAGACATGTGACAGGAGATAGAGAATATTTTCTCTCTTTTGTCAAGAATCATGGATGATTTGTAACTTTCGGAAATAATGATCAAGCAAAAATCCAAGAAAAAAGTAATATAGGTGCAAATAATTCTGTAAAAATAGTTGATGTTCAATATGTTGAAGGTTTAAAACATAATCTACTAAGTATAAGTCAATTATGTGACAATGGTTTTGAAGCTTTTTTTAAACCAAACATATGTGAAGTCAAGCAAGTATCCTTTAGATATAATTTCTTTTCTAAGTCTAGAAAGAAAAATCATTATGTATTCTACTTAGAAGAGTTAGCCACAGAATCATGTTTATGTCCATAAATAAAGATAAATGGGTATGACATAAACATACTGGACATGTCAGTATGAAAAAAAATTTAAAAATTATCAAAACTTGATCTTGTTGGAAGTCTAAAAAAAATTAGTTTTGACAAAGATAAAATATGTGATGCATGTGCTAAAGGAAAACAAATCAAGAGTAGCTTTTATTCAAAAGATTTAGTTTCAACTCAAAAACCTCTTGAAGTACTTCACACTTATTGCTTTGGCCACATCAAAACTACTAAGTCTAGGAGGAATAAAATATGGTTCTGTAATTGTTGATGATTGATCAAGATTCATATGGGTGTTATTCTTACAACTAAAAGATGATTCCTTTGAAGCATTTCAAATCTTTTGTAAAAAAGTTCAAAATAAGAAAAAGCTATAACGTCATCTTTATAAGAAGTGATCATAGAGGATAATTCATAAATGCTTCTTGTGCAAGAACTTTTTTATTTTTTATTTTTTTTTTTTTTTTCTGAAAATGGTATTTTCCACAAATCTTTCTTGTGCAAGAACTCCCCAACAAAATGGAGTTGTTGAAAGAAAAAAATAGAACATTGAAAAAATGGCTAGAATTATTTTGAATGAATCAAATGTGGAGAAATATTTTTGGGCTGAAGCAATCAATTTTTTTTTCACATTTTAAATCATGTTTCAATAAGAAAAATTCCCATCAAAACATCCTATGAATTATGGAAAATCAGAAAGTCAAATATTTCATATTTTTATTTTTTGGTTGCTTCCGCTATATCTTAAACAAAAAAAATATAATTTAGGAAAGTTTTATGCAAAATCAGATAAAACCATTTTTCTATGATAATCCATTGATTCCAAATATTATAGAATATATAATCTAAGAACAAGAACATTGGAAGTAAGTAAGCATGTGTATTTGATGATCTTGATATACAAAAGATTGATAAAGAAGAAAAAGAACAATCTCAACAATAACAACAACTAATCATTCTTCAGTTCAAACTCATCCACGAAAATGGAAAATCCATAAGATCAAATCATGGAAACACATCTGATGACATTAGAACAAGAATCATGGCAATGATATCTTGAATGGATCCAAAATCTATCAAAGAAGTCGTAGTTGATGACTCATGGATTAAAGAAATGAAAGAATAACTTTTTCAATTTGAGAAAAACCAAGTATGGGCTCTTGTTCCAATCCTTAAACTCAAACTACAATTGACATAAGATGGGTGTTCAAAAGCAAATTGGATGAATTAAGAAAAGTAATTAGAAATAAAGAAAGACTTTTTGCTCAAGGTTATAATCAACAAGAATGTATTAATTATGATGAAACATTTGCTCAAGTTACAAGGTTATAAGAAATAAAAATTATTCTTGCATATGCATCCCATATAAACTTTTTCAAATGGATGTAAAAAGTGTCTTCTTAAATGGTTTTCTAAATAAACAAGTGTATGTTCATCAACCTCCTAGTTTCAAGATAAAAAGAAACCAAATCATGTTATTAAACTAACAAAATATCTATATGTTATTAAATTCATTTTTGATAAAAAAAATGGGTTCTCCAAAGGCAAGATCAATACTACACTTTTTAGAAAAATTGATCAATATGATTTATTAATAGTTCAAGTGTAGGTTGACGATATTATTTTTGAATCAACAAATGAAAAAATGTGTGACAAATTTTTCAATCTCATGCAAAGTGAATTTAAAATGAACATGATGGGAGAATTAAATTTTTTTTTTTTTGGCCTACAAATCAAACAATACGAAAACGAAATATTTATTTGTCAAGAAAAATATATCAAAATTTTTCTAAAAGTACAAAATGAATGAAGCCAAATTAATTGTGACTCCCATGCATCCATATTCAAATTTGGACAAAGATATACAAGGAAAAACCATCTATGAAAAAGAATAAAGAGGAATGATTGATTCATTATTATATCTAATTGCCACCATACCATATACTGTTTTTGCATTCGAGTTATGTGCTACATTTAAATCTTCACCTAAAGAATCTCATTTAACTTCAGTAAAAAGAATTTTTAGATATCTTGTTGATACTACAGATCGCATTTGGTATAGAAAAGGGCCATATTTTGATCTTATAGCCTATTGTGATGCTGATTATATTGTGGATAAAACTGAAAGAAAAAGGACA
This sequence comes from Cicer bijugum, assembly GCA_037974875.1. Taxonomy (NCBI): domain Eukaryota; kingdom Viridiplantae; phylum Streptophyta; class Magnoliopsida; order Fabales; family Fabaceae; genus Cicer; species Cicer bijugum. Next base: position 1,889,010 of record JBBPBT010001281.1, on the reverse strand, counting down.
TGTGGTGCATGTGAATTTTTTGGAGAAGCCCTGATAAGCTGGTCTTGTAGAAAACAAAACACAATTGCTCTGTCAACAACTAAAGCATAATAAGTCTCAACTGCAAATTGTTGCTCTCAAGTCTTAAGTATCAAAAATCAACTTGAAGATTTTATATATGTTACACAAACATTCCAATTTACTGTGATAATACAAGTGCAATAAATTTTTCAAAACACCTATTCAAGATCAAAACATATTGAAATGAAACACCATTTCATTAGGGATCATGTTAACAAGAAAAATGTTGAATTAATTTTTGTTGACATTAAAAATCAACTTGCTTACATCTTTACAAAATCCCTGGTGGAAGATCATTTTGATTTCATTAAAGAAAAATTGAAAATTATCAAAAAATCCAAATAATTGTTTCCGCAAAATCTGACTAGAACGTTTTGGTCAATAAGAAGAACAATCATTTGATCTTCCACTATTCACGACTACAAACCTCTAACTGTCTCCAATGGTATGGTCATTACCAAAATCTTTAAATATTTCTATGTTCATCCAAAGAATGAGAAAGATTTTATCAAAGTCTCTAAGTTCACTTCAAAAAATATAACCCATATGAAGAAAGATCCATCTCTTCCCCAGATTGAGCATGCCCCTCCAGTTCTATCCCCAGAAGATCAATCTCCAACTACTCATGATCCTAGAAAAAGAAAAGATCTAAGAGAAAAACCATTTTGAACCCCAATACTCAAAAACTTTAGTCTGAACATTCCTTAAGAACATTCGCCTATTAGGGACAATATTCTTTATTCAACTCATCATCAATCTGAGTTGGCTCCTTTTGATCATACATTTGTCTTTTGCGCCTTAACTCCAAATTCCTTGCAAAAGTCCATCATTCAAAGTCAATCATACAGTCCCATCCAATTTAAAATGGTCTCTCATATGTTCCCTACTTTTATTTCTCCTCAAATAAACATGTCATCTCTTTTTGGTATCAACAAGTACTTTGCATATTCTGCATTTGACTTCTTTGTCCCAACCATTCCTCAACAATATACTCAGCTTGGCATTCTCTCTACCATTGGTTCCGCTTTTTCTACTCTTTCTTTCTTTTGCACTACTTTAGTTCCATCTACCAGTTAACAAGCTTCAGCCTCTTAGAATGTTCCTGAAGATGTTTGACCACCAAAACGGAAAAAGATTGAGAGAGATACATCCAAGACAAGAAACACTATTCTAAGAGATTTGATGGTTACACAAGCTGCTCCAAAACTAGGTCTTGATTCACCTCTTCCAAATCTCCTTCTTCGTTTTTTGATCTACCAAAGTCCTCGATCTCATCATCCTTGAATGACTCTTCTCCATCTTTGTTATTCTCATTGGTCTTCCATGTTTTCTTCCTGCCTCTTTTCTTTGTAACATATAGGGAGAAGGAAAATTCAATTTTATGTTTTAAGAAGTATTTTTGAAAAAGAACTCCTTAAGTACTTCTTCGCTTTAAATTTTTGCAAGTAATTTTTCTTCTTCTTGAACCATATGTATGGATGTTTATGATGTTTGATCAATGAAGTAAAAATATTTTGTTCCAAAAATATTTAATTGTATATGACTATAGATGCAAAAATTGAGGAGGGATTTTTTTAATAAATGCACTCTGTATTATATCATAATTAAATCAGAATCCATATTAAATCTAATTAACATGTTTGTCATAAAAAATGGGAGATTGCTGAGGCAAAATCTCAAACTAAGTATTTTGAGGATAATCAAATAGTTAATTAATCACTAATTATGATTATGATCATATGTCATTTATCTTGTGTTTTTGAGTGATTTATTTAAAGATAGGTGATCAAACATATTCATGCAAAAATAGCGTAGTTCTCCTTGAAAGAAATCAAGAATATTATTGTCATATCATATCCTATATAGACAAATATCCAATTTACAATCCCAAGAGATTTTGAAGAATCTTCAAAATCAATAACAAAATGAACTAGAGAATGATAAAAAATATTTTGCTCGTTTCCTATTAAAGACAAAGTCAAGACAGACAATGATATATCTGCTTCATGTTGCAATTTTCTTGTCCATCACAACTTTTAAACAGAATTTAGGTGCCTTGTGTGTTTTCCTTGTTTTAAAAAAATGAGGAAATTGATTAAATGCTTATATGGTAACTACATGTGTATTCATTACTTGTATGATAACTAAATAGTACATCAGAAACTAACATCATGTAATTGTTATCAATATGCAAACCGTTAAAAGGACCGGTTGTTTTTTCCAGTTCATTTGATTGGCTTTTATAAATTTATTTAATGTTCATGGTTTTGTTCTTCCAAGGTTCCCTTTTCTTTGCTGTTGATATTGGTTGCAATGGTTGCACTTGCAATGCATCGACTGCTGCATATTCCCTTTCTTTGCTATTATCGAAGGTAGGAAATTAGTAATCATACTTCTAAGATATAGTTAACTGTTGAATTTTATATGAGTTTTAACAAATCATGTCAAGTAAAAATTTATCTCATTATACTCTACTATAATTTTTAGGTTTAATTGTAATTTTGGTCTCTATATTATTATGAATTTAAGAAATTGATCATTTTATTTCAAAAATCGACAATTTTGGTCTATCTCTTATATTTTTGAACTAAAAAAATGAGGATTTGACATATTTTAAATGACATGACATACAATTCTATGATATAGAACGATCTAGATACATTAACTATTTATATGTTAATAATTAAATTAAAAATATGAAAAATTTCCGAAGTTGAAAACTATGTATTTACGATATTTTATTCCATTTTCATCGGTGTTAATTATTCTACATTATGGTCTCGTATGTCAAGTTATTTTAGGTATCTTACGTAATCATTTTGTAGTTAAAAATTTAGATAAAGAGACCAAAATTGTAAACTTTTAAAATAGAGGGACTAATTTCACGAATCAGTAAAAATAGAGACTAAAATTATAATTAAACCTATTATTTATTTTATTTTTACTTTTTAATGAATTTAGGTTGAGAAAATAACATGATAAAGTAGTTGTATTTTGATTTTATAATTAATAAGGAATGATAACATAAATATCAAATAAAGTAACATCCCTTACTACAATGTAGGAGAATGAATGAATATATTAAATTACAATAGAAAATTGCTAGCTTGGACTTAATACTAAATTTGTTGAAAACATATGAAACAAACAAATCGCTACCTTTGAATAAAGAAATATAAAGTGGAATACGATGTGTATAACCATTGACATTTTACTAAGATTAAACAAAATTTTAATTTTTTTTATTCTATTTTTTTTTCAATTGAAGTGTAAAAGTGAGTTATTCTAAATATACAAACTTCAAAACACCAACATGGTTCACTTGAGGTATCCTTTCTAACAAGTAGAATTAAGCTTAATGCCAAAAAAACACAATGAAATACTACGCAAAAAATAGGATTTTACAACGCGTTTTTTAATCCATTTATAGCGCTTTTTCAAAAAAAAAAAAAAAAACGTTGTGGAATTGAGCACTGTAAAAGATAAAACAGTGCTTTTAAAAAAGTGCTATAAACACATGTAGATATAATGCGCGCTTGTTATGCAAATTTTACAGCGCTTTTTCAAAAAAGCGCTATAAAATGCGCGCACATAATATGCATTATTGTGAATATTTTACAGCACTTATTTGAAAAAGCGTTGTAAAATATGTACATATAATTCATATATTGGGTGTGCCTTTTACAGCGTTTTTCAAAAAAGCGTTGTAAAATGTGCACCCAATATATGCATTATAGGTGCACATTTTACAGCGTTTTTTTGAAAAAGCGCTGTAAAATGCACAACCAGTATATGAATTATGGGTGTGCATTTTACAGCGCTTTTGGGTGTACATTTTACATCGCTTTTTTGAAAAACAACTGAAAAATGTACACCCAAAATATGAATTATAGGTGCATATTTTATAGCGCTTTTTCAAAAAAGCACTGTAAAATGCACACCCAGTGCATATTTTACAGTGTTTTTTCAAAAACAAAAGTAGTCTACAATGGAAATAAAGATATAGTTTGACTAAGTAAAGTATTTCAATGAAAAAAATTATAAATGACAAAATAGTGGATCAAATAAGTTACTTGAATGTCATTCCATAGTATATCTTTGGCATCCTTCAACGCCTTATCTCTCCAATCATCAATCGTAATTGGGATATTTTGTCAAACAACAGCCCCAATATAACTTACAAATATTGAGCTGTTGGGGTCAATTGGCTGACCACTCTCATTCCAGCCAACCTAATAAACTCATATAGTAAGTACATGCTATTAAAAAAAGATAAACAAAGATAAACTCATATGACAGTGAACTTTATGAATTTATACTATTGCAATTGTTATATTATGAATTTATTACAGTACATTACAATAATTTAGTATTAACAATTGTTAAATTTTAAATTTATTATAGAATTTTAATAATAATATTTTACTAAAATTATTTTTCTAAAATACAATAATTTACGAATTTTTTTTTTTTTAAATTTACTTTTTGCAACGGTTTTAAAGCATTGCCATAACTTAATTGAAAAAGAAACCTACAAGAACGGTTTTAATTTGTCAACACCATAAAACTGTTGTTGTTGTCAATTTGAAAAACCGTTCTGGTAGAGGTAGCTACCAGTACGATTTTTAAAAAGTGTTGCTGTTTCACAAAAAACCATTGCATTAGGAAAATGTTGGTTCCCCACGGTCAGAAAACCGTTCTCGTAGATTATGGCAACAGTTTTTTTATGTTAAGCAACGGTTTTTATGCGTTGCAGTAGGGCAAAAATGTTGTAGTGGTAATGAGGGTTACGTATTTCAATGAAAATATATCGTGTGCAATGGGAGAGATGATATTGGATGGAAATAAGGTTCGAAATGAAGGAGCTGATCATGGAAATAAGGTTCGTAATGGACGGGATGATAGGGTTTGCAAAATAAGAGAAGAACGATAAAGATTGAGATGATAGTGAAGTTTACGTAATGAAGAGAAAACTGAAGCGATTACTGTTATATATAAAACCCTTTTACAATGCTTGTTTTAAGCCTTTTATAGCGCTTGTTTGAAACGCGTTCTAAAATGCCTATGCCTTTTACAGCGCTTGTTTGAAAAGCGCTCTAAAAGGCGTCTTTTTTTTGTTTTTAAAAGGCTATTTTACAGCGCTTTTGCCAATAAGCGCTATAAAAGACCTCCTTGTTTTATTATGTTATATGAATGTTATTTTAAGGTCTTTTACAGTACTTTTGCCAATAAGCGCTGTAAAAGACCTTGTTTTATTATGTTATATGAATGTTATTTTAAAGCCTTTTACAACGCTTTTCCCAATAAGCACTGTAAAAGACCTCCTTGTTTTATTATGTTATATGAATGTTATTTTAAAGCCTTTTACAGCGCTTTTCCAAATATGCGCGGTAAAAGGTCTCTTTATTTTATTTTTAAAAGGGTCTTTTACAACGCTTATTTGAACAAGCGCTGTAAAAGACCTCTTTGTTTTATTATGTTATATGAATGTTTTTTTTAAAGCGGTTTACAATGCTTTTTCAAATAAGCGCTGTAAAAGGCCTCATTGTTTTATTATGTTATATGAACGTTATTTTTAAAGCCTTTTAGAGCGCTTTTTCAAATAAGTGCTGTAAAAGGCCTCATTGTTTTATTATTTTATATGAATGCTATTTTTAAAGCCTTTTAGAGCGCTTTTTCGAATAACCGCTCTAAAATGTCTCTTTATTTTATTTTTAAAATGGTCTTTTACAGCGCTTGTTCAAATAAGCGCTGTAAAAGGCCTCATTGTTTTATTTTTATATTTAAGGCTCTTTTTCAGTTCAGTTCATGTGAATTACTAGTTTATATTAAATTACATGAACTTAGTATAAAACACTCAAATCAAGGTAAATATAAGAAGAAAATAATTTAATCAGAAAATAAATTAATTTGAAAATCAAATACATGGCTGCTTATATAAAAATGTTCAAACAATTCAGATTAGATGCATATTTACATTAACAAAGTTCAGATTACATGCATGGCTTATATAAAACAATTAAACATGTACATTAAGATGCCCTTCTTCTTTTCCTGGTGGAATTCACATTTGTTTGTCCATTTACAATATGAAAGGATGGATTAATCCAAATTCCCTTATCATGATCATCTCTAAGATATAAACCATCATCAGTTGAATCAATTTCATGTGGTTGTTGTGATGTTGCAAATAAAAGATCATTGCCAACATCTTCATCATTATTGTTATAATCACTTATTTAATTGGTCCATAGGACAACAGACCATTTATCATCAGAAGGATCAGTGACATAAAACACTTGTTGAGCTTGCGACGCTAAAACAAAAGGCTCGTCTTAGTATCCCACCCTATTAAAATCGACAAACAAGAATCCTGACTCATCAATCCGAATGCCATTATTATTATCGACCCACTTGCAACCAAATATGGGAACACGAAACATTGTATAGTCTTACTCCCATATGTGCTCGATAATCCCAAAATATGATAGAGTTGCATATATTGGGTTTTTGTCTTTTGCACTTGAGACACAGATCGCTTCAGCTACGAGAGTGACTCCGCTATTTTGCATAGTGGTCTGATCATCTTGTTCTTTGGTATAAAATGTGTAGCCGTTAATAACATAACTAGTGTAATAAAAGACATGTAAGCTCGAACCATTTGCTAGCCACCTCAATCTCTGTGAAATTGATCTGGGGTTTATATCAAACTTTGACCTTATGTGATTTTTTAACCATGTTATAAAACTTCGATTGTGCTCTCGAGTTATCCAATTTTGATTCCTATTCATGTTCAAACGAGATAACTGATCCATGTGTATTGTAACATACGGTTGAACCTCATCGTCATTGTGCAGAACATACAATTGTGCTTGCTCCCATTTTGTCCTTGATACAGTCAGTAGTCTCCTTCCAATTATCCCTTCTCTTGATATTCTTCCCGAATGACGAGACATGGGAAGCCCTTTAGATTCAACATTGGACAAATATTCAGTACAAAATTCAGCAGTCTCTTCAACAATGTACCATTCAACAATACAATCTTCTGGTCGACTTCTACTTTTTACGTACCCTTTTAATATTTTCATATATCGTTCTATCGGATACATCCATCTCATATAAGTTGGTCCACAAAGTTGTGTCTCCTTAACCAGATGAACAGTAAGGTGAACCATTATATCAAAAAACGAGGGTGGGAAATACATTTCAAGCTCACACAAAGTAACAATAATTTCCCTTTGCAATGTAGGTAATTTCTAAGGGTCGATCACTTTACTACAAATTTCTTTGAAGAAGAAACATAATCTAGTTAAGGCTCATCGAACTTTTTCAGGTAAAATGGAACGTATACATTTTGGTAGCAAATGCTCCATTAGAATATGACAATCATGGGTCTTCAAACCTTTTAACTTGAGGTCTTTCATACAAACCAAATTTTTAATGTTTGAAGAGTATCCTTCAGGAACTTTAACTTCGTGTAGAAATTTACATAGAACAATTTTTTCCTTTCTAGATAGAGTATGAGTGGCTAGTGGTAGATATGTGCGATTTCCTTTCTTTACTGGACCCAATTCATTTCTTATTCCCATATCGACCAAGTCCAATCTTGCATTGATGCCATCATTAGACTTTCCTGGAACATGGAGTAATGTACCAATAACACTATCAAATACATTTTTTTCAATATGCATCACATCGAGGAAATGTCTTATATACAATGACTTCCAATATGGCAATTCAAAGAAAATTGACTTTTTCTTCCATCGAGTTTTGACCAGCTCTCCCGCAAAAGGTTTGTCAAATTTATTGGTCAAACCTTGTAATTTTTCAAGAATTTGATATCTAGTCGGTGCTAAAGGAGCTTTACCTTCCTCTGATTTTCCATTGAATGCATTTCTCCACCCACGAAATTGATGACTATAAGGTAAAAATCTACGATATCCAAGAAACACATTCTTCTTACAATATTTCAACCGCATCCAATTTGTACTCTCTTCACATATAGGACATGCACATTGACCTTTAATGCTATATCCTGATAAATTACCATATGCTGGAAAATTATTAATTGTGCCGAACAACATAGCCCTCAACAAAATCATGGAGGTAAGTTATATATCAACAAAATCACAGGCCACGTGCCATGTGAGATGCTTTGAAGACCATGTGGATTCATTCCATCAGTAGAAAGTGCAAGTCTTAGATTTCTTTACTCTATCCCGAATTCAGGATACTCGTGATCAATTTTTGCCCATTATTGGGAATCTGCAGGGTGACGTAATATTCCATCTCTAATTCTTTCATCTGCATGCCATGTCAAGTGTTTTGAATCTTCTTCACTGCGATACATGCGCCTAAATCTTGGTATTATAGGAAAATACCACACGACTTTTGCTGGAGTAGATTCTTTCTTCTTATATCGAGAGACATTGCACTTCGGACACGCCTTAAGTAATTCATATTCGTTTCGAAATAAAATGCAATCATTAGGACACACATGAATCCTTTCGTAACTCATGCCAATAAAACACAAAATCCGTTTAGCCTCGTAGGATTGACTGGGAAGTTCATTATCATCTGGCAACATATCTTTTATGAGTGTTAATAATTCTATGAAGCTTTTATCAGACCATCCATTATTCGCTTTTAAGTTGTACAACTTTAATATCGTTGTTAGTCTTATGAATTTAGTACAACCATTATATAATGGTTTCTCTGCATCACTCAACAAACTTTCAAACATTTTAGGACAATCTCGAAGATCTTCTTCAACTGCTTTTGCGATCTCATCAACTCGGTCCGGCTCACATGTATCTGTATCGAAGTTAGTTGAAGCATATATCGAACCATTCTCAAAATTAATGTTTCCTTTTTTTTTTCTCACCATGTCTTATCTAACATGTGTAGCTTTGATCAATTCCATTACATACTAAATGTCATTCTAATTCATCATCTCTAACGCGTTTTCCAAAACAACATTTTAAACAAGGACAAACGACTCTATTTGGATCTTTTGCATTCTTCACTAGAAACTCAACAAACTCCTTCACTCCATTTTCATACTCTTGTGACAATCGATTGACAGACATCCATTTCCTATCCATATTATACGACCTATATAAATGCAGTTACAAAAATAATAAGCTTTCAAAACATATCAACAAGTTTCAAAAAGAAACCAATATCAACATATCTAATAACAATTTCAAAACAGAAAAGATTTCAAAACAGAATAGATGATTCAAAAAAAATAGATTTAATATATAACAATTTATTATTTTTCAATTATTAAAAAACTAAAGATTTTTTTGACTTAAACAAATTAAAAAAATACCTGAGTCAACGTAGATGGCCGCATAGTACGTAGAGGATATGAGGGTTCCCAAAGTAGAGGTGATCAGGGTTCGTAAATTTGTTTTAAATTTGTTTTTATTTAATTAAAAGTAAATGATATTTATTTGAAAGCGTATGTCTTTTACAGCGCTTGTGCAAAAAGCGCTGTAATAGGTAGTTAAATTATTTGAAAGCGCATGTCTTTTACAGTGCTTCTGAAAAAAGCGCTGTAAAAGGTAGTTAAATTATTTGAAAGCGCATGTCTTTTACAACACTTATGAAAAAAACGTCGCAATAGATAGTTATATTATTTGAAAGCGCATGTCTTTTACAGTGCTTGTGAAAAAAGCGTTATAATAGGTAGTTATATTATTTGAAAGCGCATGTATTTTACAGCGCTTGCTAAAAAAGCGCTGTAAATTAATACGTGAAGGCACTTCATTTTACAGCGCTTGTGAGAAAAGCGCTGTAAAAGCCTTATAACATTTCAACAAGTTTTAAAAAGAAAACAATATCAACATATCTAATAACAATTTCAAAACAGAAAAGATTTCAAAACAGAACAAATCAATCAAAAAAAAATTAATATTTAACAATTTATTAGTTTTCAATTATTAAAAAACTAAAGATTTTTTTGACAAAAACAAATTAAAAAAAATACCTGAGACAACGTAGATGGTCGCACAGTACGTAGAGGATATGAGGGTTCCCAGAGTAGAGGTAATGAGGGTTCGTAAATTTGTTTTAAATTTGTTTTTATTTAATTAAAAGTAAATGATATTTATTTGAAAGCACATGTTTTTTACAGCACTTGTGCAAAAAGCGCAGTAATAGGTAGTTAAATTGATTGAAAGCGCATCTCTTTTACAACGCTTGTGAAAAAAGTGTTGTAATAGGTAGTTAAATTATTTGAAAGCACATGTCTTTTACAGCGCTTGTGAAAAAAACATTGTAATAGGTAGTCAAATTATTTGAAAGCGCATGTCTTTTACAGTGCTTGTGAAAAAAGCGTTGGAATAGGTAGTTATATTATTTGAAAGTGCATGTCGTTTACAGCACTTGTGAAAAAAGCGATGTAATAGGTAGTTATATTATTTGAAAGCATATGTCTTTTACAGCACTTGCTAAAAAACCGCTGTAAATTAATACATGAAGATGCTTCATTTTACAACGCTTGTGAGAAAAGCGAGGTAAAAGCCTTATAACATTATGCGCAAACGCTATATGACCCTACAACAGCGCTTTTTTCACAGCGCTTGTCAACAAAGCGTTGTGATAGGCTCTGTTATTTTTAAAATAAATTTACAACAGCGCTTGTATTTAGTAAGTGATGTAAAAGGAGCGCTATTAAATGACATTTTTGGCGTAGTGAAAGTTTATCAATGTGATTGGATAATCTCTCCTTAATTTGTTACATTTAAGATAGATATAAATATGACTAATTCAAACAGTAATGATCTTATTTTAGTGTTTTAAGGGTTTTCGCTTATTGTAATTGGAATGAAAAATTGTACTTCATACATCTTATTGTACCCGTAACTACAACATGATAAGAGGCTATTGCAATCTCCAATCTCCAACCTATTAATTTTTTTCCTTCATATAATTGAATCAGTGGGAGTACTCTTTAATGTGAGTTCCTAGGTTTAATCTAATGTAAAAACTACATCTCTTAGAGATGCCATATCTTTGTAGCTATGTTGATATCTAACAAGATCGTCTTGGACAGTAGAGTTTTAATTTTGAAGCAATTGATAAGTCATGGATTACAAAGCCGCCCAACTCAACCAAGGATGTTCAAGGGATTCCTTAATTTTACTTTTAAAATCGTACATAAAATATAAAGGCAACATATCCTTGTATAAAATCGTTAATTACTTATTCCCATATCGACCAAGTCTAATCTTGCAATGATGTTATCCTTAGACTTTTCTAGAACATTGAGTAATGTAACAATAATACTATCAAATACATTTTTTTTAATATGCATCACATCGAGAAAATGTCTTATATACAATGACTTCCAATATGATAATTAAAAAAAAATTAATTTTTTCTTCCACCTAGTTTTGACAAGCTCTCCCGCAAAAGGTTTGTCAAATTTATTGGTCAAACCTTATACTTTTTCAAATATTTGATATCTAGTCGGTGCTAAAGGAGTAATACATTCCCCAGATTTTCCATTGAATGTATTTCTCCACCCACGATATTGATGACTAAAAGGTAAAAATCTACGCTGTCTAATAAATAAGTTCTTCTTACAACGTTTCAACCGCATCCAATCTATACTCTCTTAACATATGACACATGCCCATTGACCGTTAATGCAATATCTTGATAAATTACCATATGCTGGAAAACCATTAATTGTGTCGAACAACATAGCCCTCAAATTAAAACATTTTTTTATACCCATCCTAAACTTCCACACATGTCTCCCACATATTTTTTAAATCTTCAATTAAAGGAGTCAAGTATACATTGACATCATTCCTCGGTGGTTTGGGTCTGGAAATTAACAGAGACAACATCATAAAATTACGCTTCATACATAACCATGGAGGTATGTTATAAATAAACAAAATCACATGCCACGTGTTGTGTGAGATTCTTTGAAGACCATGTGGATTTATTCCATCAGTAGAAAGTGCAAGTCGTAGATTTTTTTACACTCTTGAAATCAGGATACTCGTGATCAATTTTTTCCCATTATGGAGAATCTGCAAGGTGTCGATACTTTCCATCTCTAATTATTTCATTTACATGCCATGTCAAGTGTTTTGAATCTTCTTCAATGTGATAGATTTGGCTAAATTCTTGTATTATAGGAAAATACCACACGACTTTTACAGGAGTAAATTCTTTCTTCTTATATCGAAAGACATTGCATTTCAGACACACCTTTAGTAATTCATATTCGTTTTGAAATAAAATGCAATTGTTAGGACACACATGAATCCTTTCATAACTCACGCCAATAGAGCACAAAATTTGTTTAGCCTTGTAGGTTTGACTGGGAAGTTTATTATTATCTAGAAAAATATATTTTAGGAGTGTTAATAATTTTTTGAAGCTTTTATCAGACCGTCCATTAATTTCTTTTAAGTCGTACAACTTTAATATCACTGACAGTCTTGTGAGTTTAGTACAACCATTATATAATGGTTTCTCTGCATCACTCAACAAACTCTAAAACATTTTAGGAAAATTCCAAAGATCTTCTTCAACTTCTTTTGTAATCTCCTCAACTCGTTCTCGCTCATATGTATCTTTGTCGAAATCATTTGAAGCTTATGTCAAACCATTCTCAAATTTAGTGTTCCCTTTTTTTTTCTAACCATATCTTATCCAACATGTATAGTTTTGATCAATTTCGCACCATACTAAATGTCATTCCAATTAATCTGCTCTAATGAATTTTTCAAAATAACATTTTAAACTAGGACAAATGATTCGATTTGGGTATTTTGCGTTCTTCACTCCAAACTCGGCAAATTTCTTCACTCTATTTTTATACTATTTTGGCAATCGATTAACAGACATCCATTTTCGGTCCATTTTATATGACCTATATGAATGCAGTGTTACACAAATGATAAGCTACTGATAACATTATACCAAACTATAGTATATATAATCTAATATTGGAATATGGAAACCAAGGTCCAAAGTTATGCATACAAGTCTGATTTCAAAACAGAACAGATCGAACAAATTTCAAAAAAGAACGTATTTAATATGATTTATCAGGTAACAATTTTTGTGATTTATCAGGTAATAATTTATATAATTTATCAAGGTTATGCCATCTACTATCAGCTAACATTTTAAATGATTTATGAAGTAACAATGTATCAATTTTAGTGACAACAAATTAATAAATACAGTACTTGAGACAACAATCACTCAATAGAAATGGATGCACAGTAGAGGAGAGTTCAACAAGAAGAGGGTGCACAGTAGAGGAGGGTTCTTAGGGTTAGGGACATAACGTATTAAATATGTTTTTATTTATTTAAAGGGAATGATTTTTATCAAATACACATAATTTTATAGCGCTTATAAACAAAGCACTCTAAAAGACCCGATAATTATGTGAAAGCGTTATATTTTACAGCGCTTATAAAGTGCTCTAAAAGTGTTGTAAACATAATGTGGGAGCGCTATATTTTACAGTGTTTGTATACAAAACGCTCTACAAAGCACTGTAAACATTATGTGAAAGCGCTATATTTTACAGCGCTTATATCCAAAGCGCTCTAAAAGCATAGTAAACATTATGTGAAAGCGCTATTTAACCCTACAACAGCCTTTTGAGCAAAAGCATTGTAATCATTATGATCCTATATATGACCCTACAACAGCACTTTTGCAAAAGCGTTTGTCAGAAAAGTGTTATTGTATCCTCTGTTAATTTTACAATATCAAACAACATCGCTTTTAGTTAAAAAGCGCTGTAAAAGGCATGTTGTAAAATATTATTTTTGGCATAGTGTCGATTAATATAACAAATGATTATGAAATTTACTATTCTATTTTGATTTTTCACGTATTCCTACCTACATGCACTATATATTTTGGTGTCTTATGTTTTTCTAGATATTTGCACTCTTATTGGCCGTTGTGTGGTTGTTTATTGGATGTTGTTTTTAGTTCATTTTTGGCAAAGTACGTTCTTGAAGTTTTTAATTGGTTAGTAAGTAACATCTTTAGTTTTTATTCCATTCGTGACTCCTCCTCTAAAAATACAAATGTCATAATTTAAATGCTTGCATAGAAATTGAAAGGTTTATAAACACTGAAATATACGAACCTCCATAGAATTTGTTATCTCAAATTGACATCCAGAAACTTCTTAAAAAATTAGTATAAATTTTGGGTGATTACATCTAGTGCGTGAGAAGATCATACGAGCAATTTGGTAAGCAATTTGGTTCAAAGGAAAAAAATTCCTCAAGCAAAGAGAATGAGCTAAAAATGAAAGATAGCTTAAGTGAAGATATGAAAATTTCAAAAAAGTACTTTGACATAAATTTTTTCAGTTACAGAAGAACTAATGAAGTACCTGAAGTTGATGAAATAAAGTGATCTCAATAAATTAAGTCGAGAATGAAATACCATGGGACCAAAATAAATTCAACGATGATAATAATTTTGCATATAATTTAGCCCTATATGTGATACTAATAATAAGGATTAAAAAATAAAGTCTATTAAAGATTATAGACAACGAAAAGATTTGAAAATAGAGAAAAAAAAAATCAATAGAGTGGAATTAAGCTCCCTTTGTCAAGAAAAAGTTTTTTGGACTTGTAGTTTGTACATCTGAAGATGTAAAATTAATTAGATATGATTTTTTTTTTCGCGTAAAAATAAAATGAGTATGACAAAATACATATGCACATAAAGTGCATTAAAGAACCTTTTCATACTTTATTAAAATCATTAGCCATGAAAGGCTCAATTTATATGAAAGATGTGTTACAACATATTTTTATGGTTAATCTAATAGTGATGATTATTTAAAACTCCCTAAAAAATTTATTTTTGAGAGATACAATTCAAACTATTGAAAAACGTACGTAATCAAAATGAGTAAGTCTCTCTATGTGCTCAAACAATCTAGAAGCACATTATGGAATATTCTTGTGTGAATATTTTATGAATGAGGAATATAGAGTGACATAATTTGAAATTTAATCTCTAAAAGAAACAGTTTGAGATGAAATATCAAGTAAAGATAAAGATTTTCTTGAGATTACAAAATAAGTATTTTGAAGAATATTTTTATGTATTTTGAAACTTGTACATCAAGGGTTCTAAAATGGTCCAATTGAACAAAATAATTGTGCACTCTGATTGTTGTAAAGTTGCCAATTGAACAAATATCATTTTTGAACTTGAGAAAATAATGATTACTAAATGGTCCTGAAGTACCATATACCATACATTATTGCAGCAATAAAATGCTAATGTATGTTGCTAGTTATTAATTTTTTGTGAAATATCTTTCGATGTCAATTTATTAGACATGCGTACTTCTTAAGAACATTGCAAGTATATATTTTTTTTATCTTAGAGATACATGTTATTTGTTTAATTGTCACAATGGTATAGATCACAAAAAAACCTACATGAGGGGAATAATTAATATATGTTGCACTATTTTTTCCTTCAAAAAGCTTTTGTCCCATTGGGTTGTCTTTGTAAGAATATTGTACTCTTTTTCCTTCACTAGAGTCTTTTTCCGTTAGGTTTTTACTAGTAAGGTTTTAGTACAACATATCCTTAATGGAAATCTAAGGGGAGTTTTATGAATATTTTGTAGATGTCTATATTCTCAAGATTTCAACCTTCACATGAGTTTTATAACTCCTATAAGTAAAAGGTCTTATTCTTTGATATTAGTGGAATGTTAATTCCACATTATATAAGACAATACATATACTAATAGATTATTAGTTGTATTTTCTATAATTAGGACCCCTCTAATATTGTGAAGTACACCTTAAAGAGCATAATACAATATTGTCATTCTCCATTTCTTCCTTTTCTCTATTGTTCTATATTTTGTTATAATTTTAGTTAATTTCATAACAATTTATATGGTATATATTTAACTATAAACATGTTAATAGGAGACATTACATGATCTAACCTCCCATTGGTAGAATAGCTATTTTATTTATTTCTGCTATTGTTTAATCAAAGGACAAGCTAACCAAGTGGTTAGACTCTATTAATTAATAAATTTTAATTAAGAATGAATTATTTGTAAAGAATTTGTTAGGTGAGTTCACTCTTAAGTGGGATCTATTAGTTACACTTACTATTATTGTTATAAATAAAAGAAAAAAATGTGTAACATCTAGCTCAATTGAAAAATTTCAATATTATTAAGTTGAATATCATGTTTCAGGTTCAAACTTTAAACCTCAATTGTGTGCAAATTTCTTAACCATTTTATCAACATACGAAAAGAAAAGTGTTGGGTAGTGTTAATGTGCTAAGCCCATAAGTGTAAAAAGGATTCAATCCCTAAATTGAAATTTTTTTTAAGCAAGTAAACATGGAAACAACTGTAACAAAGAAAAGGAGCGCAACACTGAAACGTGAACATATCAACGATGATGGGAGATTTGGTTTTGGTGGTAGAAGAGTGTGACACTAAATTTGTAAGACCCTTAATTTTTAAATCCTAATTTATATAATTTTACAGTATTTTGTGTTGAATCTCTTAGGCTTTTAGTCCAGTTTTAGGTATTTTGTGAGTTTAATGTCAAAACTATCTTTTGGAGTCAGTTAAAAAGTATTTGTCGAAGAATAATTTATTTACGTTACGAAGAATTGAATATCAGATATTTTTGTTAAAAATATCACTTGCTGAAAATTTTATTTGTCAATTGAGTTGCGACGAAAGTTTGTATTTTTTAACAAAAAGTGATTTGCAAGGCGATGGGTAAAATGGTAATTTTATGAAATATCTAAATATTTTTAGATATTTGTGGTTTGGTTTTAATAAAATATATATATATATATTATTAGTTTTGTGTATATATATAAAAAAGAAAGCAAGGAAAGATAAGGAAAAGAAAGGAAAACAGAAAACCTTACATGTTTGCGAGAACTTCTTCTCCTTTCTTCCTCAGTTCACGAAACCAAAAACCCACAAATACAAACCTTCACTTTTCTTCTAGATCTAAGCTTCGTTTTAAGAAGTAATAGAATGGAAAGTTGTTCACCTCCACGCTACAGTGCTAGTGAACTAACTTTGGAAGCAACATCGCGAGTAGAGATTTTATCATAATTAATCACGGTGTCGTAATCGCTCGTTAAAGTTATCGATAAGGTAAGGGCTCCTTCCAAACTTTTAGTTTGCATTTAGGGACTCATTTGTGGTTGTGTGGAAAATAAATTTGTTGGGTTTGAAGTGTAGGTTTGGGGAAAATGAATTTAATGCTTTTATGGGTGAAAGTTTGGAGATGGGTTTTTGGTGAAATCGATGAGTGTTTTCATGGAAAAGAAATTTGATTCATCTATGTTTGTTGTTGAGGAATAGAAATTTGATGTGTTTGAGTTGTGGTTTGTGAAAATTAGTTTGGCATGTGTTACGTTTGAGTTTTATGGAAATTTGTGGTGATTGATGATTGAACTTGTTGCAGATTTTGTGGTTTTTGAATTGATCGAATTTAATGTAAATTGTGGATTAAATTTGATGTGTGTGGTGGAAAATAAATGTTTGAGTATGCTCTGTGTGAAATTTGAAAATCGTTAGAGTTAAATGAGTATTAAAAATGGGGAATCTTTTAATATCTTCATTTACTTAATGATTGTCATGAAAATCGTTAGACTTAAATGAGTATTAAAAAATGGGGAATCTGTTAATATCTGCATTTATTTAAAGATTGTCGAGGATAAAGTCAGAGTAAGCTCATGCATTTCATTGTACATGGTGACAGATGGGCCACGGTGATAGTGGTAACCGGATGGGCCACGAGATGATGCCATGTGATTTGTTGGTTCATCTTATCCTTGCGAGGATTGTCGCGTCATGTAAGGTATGCGATAGACTGCATATTTTTGGTAAATCGTGCTGACCCGTGATAGGTGGCATCTCGAAAATTTAGTAATTCGGCCTGTGATAGGCGGTACAATTTTGATTTACGGCCCTTCGAGGAGGGTTTTGATTGGAATTCCGAGTCCGTGCATTTTGGCATATGCGCATTTCATTAGGGTGTTTGGCACGTGAGTCATGTTTGATTTAATGTTATCATTACGTAAGTACACTCAAGTGATTGTTGTGTTTGTGCCATAATTGCTAAATATGATTGTTTTTAATTTGTGTGTAAGTGTTGATTGATTGCGAAACCTTTTTGAAACTCAAGTTGTCATTGTGATTGTGCCATAGTTGCTAAGTATGATTGTTTGGATTTGTATGGAAGTGTTGATGGATTGCAAAACCACTTTAAAAGCTTATTTTTGTTGCTTTATGCTGTTTTCTGATGTGTATTCGAATACAAGAGGCCTGTAGTTGAATACAGATGTCCTGATTTTGCTACTAACTTCTGAAACAGCTGTATTCGACTACAAGGATGTTGTATTCGAATACGACATTGCAGTTTTGTTAAAAACTTCATTTTTCAACTTTGATTATGCATGTTTAGCATATGAAAACCCTTTCAAAGAGTATGTTAAGTTGAAAGGTTATTTTGTGCATTTAAAATTTAAATGTTGTGTGTTATTCGTTAATTTCGATTGGTGATCCTTTATAATTATTGTAGAATTTGGGCTTTGCCCTCAGATGATACCCGAGTTCATTCCATCGACTGTTACCTTGATGACAGAAATGTTATTAGACTTCCCAGATCGAGATTCACCAACTGCTTGGGCATACGACCCCATCTCAAGCAGAGCTACTTATACGAGAAGGGTAGCGAGGACTAGTAGGAAAGTTGGGGCAATATGTCTTATGGAAGTCACTCGTGAGAAGATCGATTATCCGGTACCTTCTAGACTGGTTTGGGATGAGTGGAGCTTGGGAAGATGCGAAGGATTCCTCAGTTAGAGTTGAGGCGGAGGCCATAGTGAGAGCTGAGGACATAGTGGTTGGACCAGGGACTAGCGGAAAGGATATGGGGTCGATGCCAGTGGAGCGAGAGATCGTAGGGCCCTCTTGGCAGGCCGAGACAGAGCTTCCTCCTCTGGTGAATGATCTTTTACCGACTGTCACTAAAGTAGCAGACTATTTTGAGGTACCGACGCCGCCAAAGCCACATATCTTGTGGGTGGATCTTACCTATGAGGAGACTGATCCTTCTATGGATGATGAGGATTAGGTTATCTTGAAGATGGATATTGCGTTAGACGGGACTCATGGAAGGTGTGGAGGTTACCCCTGTTATTGTAGTTGCTAAAGTGCGATTAAATTAGTTTTGTTGTATAGGGGCTTGAAGTCTTTCTTTTGGTGGTTTTATTGATTGCATTTTTGGATGACTGTACCTATACCTTATATTGTCAGCTTGACTTTTGTTTTGATGGATCCATGTACCACTTTTTGATGCGACGTGGGGAAGTTAAAATTCTTGGGGCAATGCTTTTGTATAGGTGCCTGCCGAGAATACCCCAAGGGTATGAGCTACGTTTGACAGGTCTCATAGCCCTGGTGTATTTTGTTGTGTAAATACTTTGGGTTTGTATTTCAAAAACAATTTCCACTACTTGTAAATATTTGTTAGCTTTTGCGTCTATGTTACGACATAAATATTTTATCCAAAAGTATTTCTTTCTTTCTTTATTTATGAATTAGTTTTGAAAAGAAAAAAAAATGGGCTGTTACAAAATTCCCCAATTTTATCTGCAACTTCAGTTTTTTATTTCTATCACTAAGTTTGTTCTTTTGATCTACATTATTAGTAGTTTTATCTTCTCGGTGAGTTTGCTTGAAATATCACTTTTATAGAAGATTGTTTGATATTTTTTGGTATCCACCTTTGGTGATGACTATTTGTCGATTGATGTTCCCTATTATTACTGAGAAGACTCTGGTGTACCCACTATTTATGTCACATGGTTTTTATTCTCTTTCTTTCCATGTTAAAATTGTGGTGTGCCTGATATATATTTTTTTGTCATTGTTTTTTCTCTTTGGAATTATATTTTCTGTTTCACCATTTATCTACACATGTAAGGGAAAAATTATTCTGCATTATTGTGATAATTATCTCTAATTTTTCTCAACAAAGTGATATGAAGAGTTTATGTTAGATTTGATTTGTGAATTTAAATGGATGAGAAAAATAAATGATCGAACATAATTAAGTTCAACTCTACTAATTAGACACTTTAAAAGACTCCCATGAAAGATATGTTACACACCAAAGACCTCTATGATCCTATAAAGGGGAAACCATTAAACCCAAAGAAAACCTAATCCTAACTAGAAGAAGGAGAATTAAAAGACCCCTTGATCAGACAGTGGTTGGATATAAGTATTTATCCACATGTAGAAATATAAATTGATGCTAAGAAAATTTGAGATAAATTGAAAGAGTTATGTGAGGAAAACAATGAGTAAAATAAAGCATGCTTGATCCAAAAGTTGGTGAGTATGAAATATAAAGACGAAGATTCAATAGAGTATATGAATATTTGTCATAATACAGTGAATCAGTTAACAACTCTTTATCAAAAGTGGTTGGATATAAGTATTTATCCACATGTAGAAACATAAATTGATGCTAAGAAAATTTGAGATAAATCAAAAGAGTTATGTGAGCAAAACAATGTGTAAAATAAAGCATGCTTGATTCAAAAGTTGGTGAATATGAAATATAAAGATGAAGATTCAATATAGTATATGAATATTTTTCATAATACGGTGAATCAGTTGACAACTCTTGATCGAAATAGTTAGAAATAAGTATTTATCCACATGTAGAAACACAAATTAATGCTAAGAAAATTTGAGATAAATTGAAAGAGTTATGTGAGCAAAACAATGTATAAAATAAAGCATGCTTGATTCAAAAGATGGTGAATATGAAATATAAAGATGAAGATTTAATGGTAGAATATATGAATATTTTTCATAATATGGGGAATCAGATGACAACCATAGATATTAAATTGGGATGTTGAGTAATAAGGTTGTTACTGATGAGTTTCTTTCTTGATAATTTGGAAGTCTTGTTGTGACTATGACCAATTCAGTTCCAAATGGTAAGTTGAAAATGTCAATAGTTGAAGAGAGAATATTGAATGATGAAACTTAGATAAATGAGCATGGTTGGATGGTTTTTCATCTAAGTCAGAAAAACTATTTATAGAGTTACAGCGGAGAAGTCAATCTAGACAATTCCAGAGACACAAATATTCATAAAGTCGTAGCACGTCGAGAAACAAGTATTAGAAACTAGTTCCAATAATTGTTTAACTTTGGGAGCTTAGGAACCACATTCCATTCTTGATTCTTCTCAAAATAAATAAGTTATTCATTTGTGGCTTCAATCCATGATTGGTTAATGATTGTTTCATCAATTGTTTTTGGCTTACTTTTTTATATCAGGGTCATATTGCTTTCATCATCTTTAAATGAAAGTATTGTTCTAACTCCATTAGTGGGTTTCCCTAGGATTTGATTTTGAGGATGATGAATAATTGTTCTCCAACTTTTAGGAGGAGTTTGTGAGGAAGTTCGATGGTTGATCATTCTCATGTTTTTTATTTGCATTTTACTAAGGTGGTTGATCATCCTCTTCATCTTTATCTATTATTTCATTGCTTAGATCATCAAATTTATCAAATACAACATGCATACTTTCTTCAACGATTGTGGTTTTAATACACTCTATACCCTTTTGAGGATGTAAGGTATCCCAAGAATATTTCACTATCAAATTTGGAATCAAACTTATTCAAACTATCTTTATTGTTGAGAGTGTAGTAATAATATCCAAAAATATGAAAGTATGAAATATTTGGTTTTCTAAGTTTCCAAAGTTCGTAACTTGTTATTTTGAAAATCTTTCTAACTGAAACACAGCTCCAAACATAGCAAGAAGTATTTATGCCTACTGCCAAAAAATATTTTTGTTGAATTTGATTCATTTAAGGTTCTATTTTCCCTTTCAACAACTCCATTTTGTTGATGGGTTCTTGGACATGAAAAATTATGAGAGATACAATTTTCATCAAAGAATGATTTGAAGGATGAGTTTTCAAATTCTCCTCCATGATCACTTTATATAGAGATGATATTGGTTTGCTTCTCATTTTGAACCTTCTTGCATAAGTTTTGAAATGCTTCAAAAGAATCGTCTTTATATTTTAGAAATATAGCTCAAGTAAATCTTAGATAATCATCAACAATTGCATGGTCGTATCTTTTCCCAATAAAACACTTGCAGTTTTGAGCGACCAAATAAATCTATGTGAAGAAGTTCATGACAATTTTTTGTTGTAACAATGCCGTCTAAATGAAAACTAGTTTTAACTTGTTTAAACTTAACACATGTTTCATTAACTTGATCAAGTTTTGATGATTTTGAAATAGTTTTCATACTTACATAACCAACCCTTTTGTGCCAAATTCATTTTTTTTTTTCAAATACATTACATTGGATTCAATTGGTAATTCATATAAGTATAACACGTAAGTAGTCTTTTTTTCTTGATCCAGAGAAGAGTATTTTCCCAAAGTATGTTTGTTTTACTTCACATTGTTAGGTTTGAATATAATTTCAAATCTAATATCACATAGTTGACTTATGTTGAGTAAGTTATACTTTGACCCTTGTGCATACTTAACATCTTCAATCATAGTAGAATTATTTTTTACCTCTCACTCTTTTTCCTTTGATTTGAGATTTTTTCGTTCTTTCCAAAAGTAACTAGTCCACCATCTTCTTTTTCAAATGAGAGAAAACTTTATCTATCTTTAGTCATAAGTCCTGAGCATCCATTTTCCAAGAACCAAGGCTTTTTCTTGAATGCTATATACTTCTTCTGCATCATAACAAAGAAAAATTTAAGGTACCCATAGTGATTAGGGTCTGATAATAGCATTTGGACACATGTTTCTAGCTTTTTAGTTTGGTATTTTAAAAAGCTCTTTATAACTTAGATTAATACTTTAAGCTTTTTTCAAAATTTTGGGTCGAATTTGAATTATAATTTTATTATTTGCATTTTAATTTTATTATTTCTATTTTGAGTATCTCACGCTCTGTAGGCCATAATGTAAGCTCTAGATATCAGATTGGCCCTTACGAGAAGGCGTTGGAAAGCTAAAAATCAGAGCTACAACTTTTGTGTTGGAAGAAAAGATAAATTTCGAACTATACTGGACCTAAATTGAAAATTTCGTAATCTAGATTTTTGTAATAATTTTAATTAGCGGGTCACTTGTTTTTAAACCCTAAAGCCCAATATGAAGTACTATATATTGGTAGTTTTGTTTCTTTTCTATGAACGAAAAAATTAGGATTCAAATTGCTACAAGAAATAAACAGTTTTTATTTTAATTTATGGAAGGCTAATTTTATAAGATTAATCCACGAGTTTAGAGTTTCGTCAACACCTTGTGATTTAGGTTACACTGTTAATATCGATTCATGATTCTATTCTTGTTTATTTGATTATATTGATATTTTGATTGCTTAAATTTAATTTCAATAAGATTGAATAAATTTATTTGACAGAATTTGGTTTCGGTTTTTAATTTAATTGAATTATAATTTTGCGACGTTTGATCGTTAATTTTAATAATTTGATGAGTGTGATGCTTAATCCAATCGAAGAAACCAAATTGACATAGGATTAATTACACTTGCTTGATCAATTCTATAGTCAAATAAGAATATAATCACAAATTAGAAATTAAACTCATTTATAGAATATGAGATATGTCTGAAACTCGAATAAGTGGATTAATCGTTTGGCTCATCTGTTAAATCAAAAATCTAAAAAACCTATTTTTAATTTCAATTTTCAATTCGGTTATTATTATATCAAAAGTTCTTGTGAAATGATTCGAGTTATTACCTCTATTTATGTGACACCCTAAATCCCCAAAAATATATATAATAATTTATATCATATTCCTATAAAATTTGCAGCGGATAAATAAAAATATATTTCCAAGAAAATAAAAACTTTATATTTAATTTAGGATATCACATTTTTCAAAAATAAAAATAAAAACACTTTAAACTTATTTTATCTATTAAAATAGTGCAATCTCGATAAGCTTGATTTAAGTATAATTAGTTGATTTAATTGTAAAAACTTACAAGTACTTCTAAGGTTTTCATACAAATATTCAATTCAAATTAAATAAGTAAAATATAAATTAAAACCCTTATTCCCGGTATCCCCTATCAGAGCGGGGTTCCTCCCAAACTTGAACTTCAAGACTCATTAACCTGTAATAACTGCGATTTCGCAAACGTAGGGCCCAGCTAGTCAAACACAAACAACGAAGGAGGTGAGTTTCGAAATCATGATGATAGTATAATACAAGTAAGTAGAACACGCAAACAATCATGATATGACCGTATCATTACACAAATATTCCATCAAGAAAATATCACCTTCAAAGGTCAAATCACTCAAAGAAAATCAATATATTTCACTGCAACATCAAATTGTCTAAGAGAAATTATCACCACACACGATACATATTAATAACAACAAATCAATTACAATAAAATGCAATGCTATGCATTAACTTAGACTCTACATCTCAATGTGGTACCATTCTAACTCTGAATTACTTGGTTAGGAAGCTTGATACTATGCCACCATCCCGGTGGACGGACAATTCAAATTGGCCCTGTCCTCATAGATGCCCTCAACTCAACCAGAGACACATATACGTGACAGTCGAGGTAAACGTGTCTTGCGTGGTAGCTCCCGACATTTGGAGTGCTACCTCCAAGTCACCTAGGAATTCCCCACCCGAATACCTCCAAGGTTTAACAATCTTGCCTTATCAATCAGGCTCATTCAGTTGTACTTCCCCAGAATCACTAGGTTTGTTAGGCCCTACCTATACGATGACAAAATAATCTTCACTTCACAAATTCAATATTTATTTTCTCCCCTCGTTGACCTATGATACTCCATTAAGACCGTAATCTCAAACACAAATTTGAATCACAATTATTTCACCAACTATGGACTTACTTCAATATTCCAATAAAAAAATTCACAACATCACTATCATTAATCATATCTCATCACAAATTTATAACATCACTATCATCAACCATACAACATCACATAGGCTTATCACAAGTTTATAACATCATTATTATTAATTATACATCATTATAATCACATAAACTTATCAAAATGAATTCACTTTTTATTATCACATCACATACACATGTCTAATCAAACATATACATAAAATTTATTCGACATCCAATATCACAATAATATAAAATATCTCACATTTAATAAAAATAAATCAAACATCACAATAATATCAAATATCACACATTTAACGAAGTTAAATCAATCATCACCTTATAAATATTTATATCCCATATTTTAATCTTACAATTCCCATATTTTTACATTAATCAATTTATCACTCAAAGGGCTACTGCCGTATGTAGCGAGCCCCGAATGAATTGTTGGGAAATACGGTTTTCCCGTTAATTGATCTAACTTGACAGTTTATGGGTAAACGTTAAAAATAAATTATGAGAAGATACTCTAAAAACTAAATTCGAAATTCGGTCAAGGAAAATTACCATAAATCAGAAACCCAATTAGTGGATAATATAGCCACTTTTCACACGGTCGTTTTGGCATTTGTTTCACTCAAATCGGACTTACAGTGAAGGAGAACGGTGCAAAATAATGAATTCTACAAAAAAAGAAGTCGGGTATTTTAGACAGAAATTGGGGTTGTTAAAAATCTGGAAAATTATGTTTAATTGACGAGTTAAATGAATGAAAAAACATACTCAAATTTGGATGAAAACGGAGAAACTTTCACGGAACAGTTATGGATCACCGGTGTCAAACAATTGGTTGTTGTTGTTGTGTTTACTCTTTGGTTCTATGACCGTCCGTCCAACTCCCTTCCCTTTTCATTGTTTTGTTTTATTTTAGTAAAAATCATGGTTCACAAGATCTCTTTATTTATGTTTTTGTTTTACTATTATTATTTTTATTTTGTTACAATAAAATTAATAATTGTTTAATCTCCTTTTTAATATTCCTCCAAACACGATTTAGTTTTCCAAACATTACTAATATTTTATAAATTAGAGTAATTAAAATAATCAATATATAAAAAAACATATTACTAATGACTAAAACTTTCACATTCAAAATAATCCCTACAATTATACTTATTTCTCAAAGTATTCATATTATAACAATACCATCATATTAGAAAATAGTAAAAATTATAAAATAAATAAATATAGCAATAATATTTTATGTTAATTACTAAATCATAATATATATATATATATACATGTATATATAAAATCACAATTCCAAAATAAGTATATAAAAACAAAGAAAATCAAACACAATATTACTAGGATCTCAAGATAATTATTTATAGAATAAATAATTAAAATAAGATATATTTAGAAATAATTAAAATAAGAGATACTTAAAAATGATTAAAATATAAATATGTACACACTTAACATTAGTCAAACATATAAGAAAATATCATATTAATTACCAACTCACATATACACTTAAAATCATATAAAATCTTGTTCTTTAAAATATTA
>JBBPBT010001281.1:1823517-1846568 GCA_037974875.1 Cicer bijugum | reverse complement strand
AATAAATTATAATTTAAATTAAAATTAAATAAAAATTTAAATAATATTAAATATTAAATATTAATTATTAATTATTAAATATTAAAAATTAAATATTAAAAATAAATATTAAAATTAAAATTAAAATTAAAATAAATATTGTATATATAAACATAATATTAATAATAATTAAAGCTAGCTATAGCAATCATGATAAAATCAAATAAAACATGCATTCCAAAATTATCAATTAATGTCTTACAAATCTAAAATTAACAAATAATGTCTTACAAAGTGGAAATTAATTAAACACACATTAATAATGTCATACAACCCAAAAATAAATTATGAAATTCTTCAAATGATCACATCAATCATCATAATAATTCGTCTGATCAGCTCCACTCCCACCATCATTATTTCCTGCATTCATACCCGACGAAAGAAGTCCTTCAAAAGTATTATGCATTTGTGTTGGAGGAGACATCATGCTTTGAAATTGAATTTCATCTTCAATGGCACCACCAGTAGTCGAAGGAGGAGCTCTAGCTGGATGAGGTTGATTTAAATCTGGTCTGATCAACCCAGCTGTTGGCATAGTCGGCGGTATGCAGTTTGATAATCTGGTTGAGGTTGAGGAAGTTGATGTGAAGATGATGGAGCATACTGATAATTATGAAAATATTGTTGTTGCTGAAACATTGGCGGCTGTTGTTGCTGGAAGGCAGAGTTCGAAGGATCCTGTTGCTGTTGTTGTTGGAAAGTTGGAGGCGGTTGATGCTACTGGGAGTATTGGGAGTAACTCTGTTGCTGCTGGAAAATTGGTTGTTGGTGCAAGTACTGAGGCCGAGGCGGGAACTGCTGATGAAAGACAAGAGGAAATGAAAATTGTTGTTGTTGAAATTGTTGTTGCTGCTGAAACTGTTGCTGCTGCTCTTGAAACCTCTGTTTCCATTCCTCATTCAATTTATCAATTGCGGCTTGTATCAGCTGCTGTGTCCTTTCTTCTTGCTCACTTGCCCATTGCTCCTTTAACTGATCAATATTATCTATCGGCACCGGACGATGAGATCGATCCGGACTAGCATAAGAAGAAGACGTCTCAATCTGAATATAGTCGGTTGGACCTTTCACAAAGGTTGATGATAAAGTACCGGCTCCCAGCACACGCCCTTTGTACTTGCCACCACTGATGTTCATAAAACTTGCGGTCTCATATTGTTTCCGCTGATCTGGAGTAGCTCGCGTAGCAGGAGGAAGAGTAGCTTGATGATCATCCCATTCTTTCATGACATGTTCAAGTTGTTCCTATATTAAAAATCAAAAAATTAAAAATTAAATTAGTTAATAAGTAATATATAATAATTTAAAGATGTAAATATAATTATCAATATATAATAATTACCTGAATCGTTTTTGATAACGAATCAGTATACTCATTTGTTTGAGGATTAACATGAAGATAGCGATGTATCTCAGCTTGAGTGACCTCCCTTCCAAGTTGCTTTTCCTAAAATATATATTAAAATAATGTCAAGTTTATGGTGAAATGTGATGATTAATTGAATAAAAATTAATATATATATATATATATATATATATTATAAATAAATAATTAATTACCATATAATATTTAATTTCTCCAGCAGACATGGAACCTCCCTTATGAGTACTAGTACCCCTCTCAGATGCTCTATTAATCTTTGCTTTTTCTCTCTTCTGTTTGTAAGCATCTGTGTTCCACTTACTCCACAAAGCAGTCCAAACATTTTCACCAATCCAATTAGGTCGTTTTTCTTCGCCCTTATTACGTGCGTAAGACAACATAGATGAGAGACGCTTTGAAAAGCGATGGTCAAATGAAGCCATAACTGCGGCATCATGCTCTCTTTTCCAAGTACATTTAGTCTGTTGTTTGTTTAAATTTAAAAAATATTAAAAATATAATTCAATTAAACAATCAAATGTACGTATATATAATTAATTAATTAATTAGTACTTAAATAAAATATTGTAATCACTTACTTTGAAGCAATGTAGAAACTGATCAACTTCCCTAAATTGAGGTGTCTTATCCTCTTTAATCTCACCCCAAGACAACCATGGCTTTTTGTATTTCTCTTGTATCACTTCAGCAATTGCCTTTGCAGATGGTTTAAAAGGAAGATATATTCATAATTTACATGCAAATTAAATATAAAAATTAATTAATAAAATAATGTAACATGAAATGCAATAATAAAATATTTAACAATCATAGTTTACATACCCATCTCCTTCTGGAATTATGACAATGCGGTTGTAGCAATCAACACATCCGGGTTCCATTATTTCATCTAACGTATAAGGCTCTACTGGGACCTCCGGATATACAGGAATAGCTCCACCACTAGTACCAATGGTCGGCATCGGCATGAGAGATGGGTCATTAACAACACGTGGTCTATCAACTTTTTTCTTACCACGTGGTGTTCTGGATATTCCTTGTATTGCCGCCGTTCCTGGTCCTCCTGATCCTCCTACTCCCACTGAAGCCATGTCTATATATATATATATATATATATATATATATATATATACATCCATATCCATACATATATATAATATAATATATGTGTGTATGTACAATTAACATAAGATTAATTATATGTAAATAATAAAGAAATAAAGAAATATACATAAATGCAGAAATAAATAAATAAATAAATTTTATACATAAAGAACTAAAGAAAAAATTAAATAAAGAAATATATATATATATATATATATAAATAATGATATATCCATACATATATACAATAATAAAATATACATAAATATCGATATCCATACAAATTATATATATATATATATAATGCCTAATTAATTAATTGTCTTTGTCTTGGTCATCTTCATCATCAGTATATTCATTTGATGAGTGATTTAAGTCAATATTGACTTCATCGTTCTCTAATTCATCAACTTCTTCTCCAATGTGTGACTCATGACAAAGTTGACTAATAGTCTCATCTCCAATCACATGATCCAAATTTGACATTTCATCCATTTGAAATGCAACTTCTTCATTTTGACCTGCTTCAACTTCTTCTATTCCACTCATTGGTCTTGTTTTGATTGCAGCACACCAACCTTGCTTGCTTCTGACAGTTGATGGATAAGGAACATAATACACTTGTCTTACATTATGGGCCATGGCAAATGGATCAAACCGTGGATATCTTTTGCTCATTCGAATGTCTACAGTATTGGATATGAAATTGATTTTAGTTCCTCTGCTAGATGGATCAAACCACTTATAGTAAAACAACACAACTTTTTTCGCATAATCTAGGAACGTGTAGTCAATTTCATAAATATGCTCAATTATGCCATAGAAATCTTCTACTACACCACTATCAGAGACACTCTTCATACAAACTCCACTGTTAATTGTTTCTTTTCCTTCAGTCCAAGATTCAATGTGAAATTTGTATCCATTGATGTATTAGGTGTGCCATTCTTTGAAACTTCTACTCGGGCCCATAGATAAGTGCCTGAAGTGGATGTTGATAGGAGTTAGTTCTTCCAGATGCACTTGTTGTTGAAACCATGATGGGAAATTTGAATGTATATCATCAGATGATTGTCCCGTATTTAAAAATGCCCTGATCAATGACCATATATATATATGGTGAATATCAATTTAATCATATAATAAAATATAATTATTTAATAAGATCGGAGAGGAATTTCAAACGTACTCAATGTATGGTTTAACTTCAGTGCAGTTAATCAAAACGTGAACATGTGCCGCATTAAATACTTTGTCGCTTGGCCAGAAAATCGGAAAATCCCTACCAACATGATGACCAGACAAGCAAAAAACTGATAAAGCATGTGGATGGCGTATAACGCTATCAGTAGCGTTTCTTCCGTTAACTGGTGACAATGTTTCATTGTTGAAATAATGAGAACAAAAGTGTGTTGTTTCACGGTGTAGGTAAGATGAACAAATTGATCCCTCAACTCTAGCTTTGTTTTTCACCGACCGTTTTGAATAACCCATGAACCTATAATATTACAGAGAGATGTATATAAGTTGAAGTATATTGAAATTAATTAAAGAGATGTGTATATATATATCACCTTTCAAATGGATACATCCATCTATACTGAACTGGTCCACCAAGCCTAGCTTCACTTGCAAGATGCACTGAGAGATGCTCCATTGAATCAAAAAACCCAGGAGGAAATACCTTCTCCAACTTACATAGAATTATCGGAATGTCATTTTCCATCTTGATCAGATCTTTATCAATGAGTGTTGAAGAACACAAATTCTTGAAATAATGACTCACTTCAATAAGTGGGTTCAATACATGTGTCGGTAAAGCACTAAAGGCAATAGGAAGTAAACACTCTAATATATGACAATCATGTCTTTTCATCCCATGAATCCTCCCATTTTCCACATCAGCACATCTTGCCAAATTCGAACAATAACCGTCAGGCGTCTTCAGCTCTTTGATCCAACGATAAACAGATTTGGCTTCATCATTAGATAAAGTGTAATTCGCACGAGGTTTTAGGGTCTTGCCGTTTTGTTCGACCAACAACAAGTCTGGTCGTCTGCAATATATACCTATGTCTTTTCTAGCTTTGTCATTATCTTTTGTTTTCCCTTTCACATTCATCACAGTATTAAAGATGTTGTCAAAGAAATTTTTCTCAATATGCATAACATCGAGATTATGTCTCAAAAGATTATCTTTCCAATACGGTAGATCCCAAAAAATACATCTTTTTGTCCAATTGTGCCATTGTCCGTAACCTTGTGGTTTACAAGCCACACCATTAACAACATGTACCTTTGGCATATCTTTTACTTTATTCCAAACTTGTTCTGATGTCAATTTCATCGGGGGTCCTAGATTTTCTGCATATCCCTTCATAAATGCAGCTTTGTTCCTTCTAAATGCATGATCAGCAGGTAAAAACCTAGGATGCGAGTCAAACCACGATGCCTTCCCACCAAATTTTAAGGTAAATGCTTTCGTATCTTCCATACAAATAGGACAAGCTAGTTTACCATGGGTGCCCCATCCTAACAACATCCCATAAGCGGGGAAATCATTAATGGTCCACATCAATGCAGCTCTCATCATAAAATTTTCTCTCCGAGCAATATCATATGTCAAGACACCATTCCACAACCTCTTCAAATCGTCAATCAAAGGTTGTAAATAAATATCAATACCAGTTGTAGGATTAGAAGGACCTGGTATCACAGCAGCTAAGAACATATATGGTTTAGACATACACATATCAGGAGGAAGATTGTAAGGAGTAACAATAACCGGCTAACAAGAATAAGGAGTAGACGATGCTTGTATGTAAGGCGTAAATCCATTTGAGGATAATCCAAGTCTTACATTGCGTGGATCTGACGCAAAATCAGGATGTATTTGATCAAAGTGTTTCCATGCCTGACCATCAGAAGGATGTCGCAACTCGCCTGAATTTCTTCTATTCTCATAATGCCACGTCATCTTTCCTGCAGTTTGTATTGATGCAAACAGTCTTTGAAATCTTGATACAATAGGGAGGTAAAACGTTGCTTTCCATGGAATTGATTTTCCCCTACTTACCCTTGAGTTATTCCTTTGGTGATACCTTGGTTCTTGACAAAACTTGCATTCAACTAAGTTTGCATCATTCATACCAAATTCATTGTCATAATACAACATGCAGCCTTTAACACAACAATCAATCTTCTTGACACCTAATCCTAACTTTGACACTAACCGTTTCGCATCGTAATAACTTTGCGGCAAACCATCTCTCACAGGTGTTGTGTCTAGCATCATTTTAGTCATCAAATCCAAAGCTAAATCAGGAACATGAAATTGAGACTTTAGACCTAACAGTCTAATACACATTGATAACTTTGAGTTTGAAGAACCTTCAAACAATGGTTTATTTGTCTCTTTCAAAAGACCATAAAATCTCTGAGCTTCTTCATTGGGAAGTCCATCGGTATCATCATATTGATCTTCATTGAATGACAAATTAACCCCAACAGCATCCGAGATCATATCATTCATCGCCTCAAAGTGTTGATGGTTATAATAATCTATACCTAACATGTTAGTACTACTTGAAGGACCTATGTTATAATTCTCCAAATATGTACTAGTATTAGGCGCGACCGGAGACTCTTCGCCATGATTAGTCCAAATCCAGTAGTTAGGCATAAATCCGTCTGCATACAAATGCACTCTTATTTCATCTTCACTTTTAAACCGTCTACATCGACATAAACAACATGGACATCTCATTCCCCCTTCATCTTGGACAATTTTTTGCACTCTCGCAAAATTGAGAAACTCTTCGACCTTGTTAGCAAAACATTGTTTAATACCCTTTCTTCCGGGAAAATTCCTATCGTACATCCAACTACGGTCTAAATCCATAGTTGCTATATATATATATATATATATATATATATATATATATATATCGATATTTTATATATTAATTGCTTTATTTTTCAAAAGCATTAATATAAATTTTGACATATTTATATGTCAATTAGGGGAGCATGCATTTGCACACAATATAATATATTATTATCAATACAATAATAAAATATATATCAATACTATCAAAAAAATAATAATTAAATAAACATTATACAATATCAATACTTAGAACAAAAATATAATAAAATATCAATACTTATAATAAATTATAAATAATATTATAAAATATTAATACTAATTATAACAAAATATAATAATTAATATGATAAATTTTAATAATGTTTTTTTAAAATTAATAACTTTGATATATATGTCAGTTAGGGGATTATATATTAATTAATTTGAAAACAATATAATCAATTATTAATCAACACTATATCATTATACAAATATATATGTCAATTATGATGTTTTTTTAAAAATCAAGACTAATAATCAATACTTATTTATAACAAAAAATAATAATATTATCAATTTTAATAATGTTTTTTTAAATAATAATTATATTAAAATCAATATATTTTAACCGTGGCTTGAAACTTTAAAACTAATCTAAATATATTAAAACCAATATATTAAAACCAACTTCATTCCTATTTTTTAAAAAATAAATTTATAAAACTAATCTAAATATATATATATATATATATATTACTAATCTATATTTTAAAATATATAAAATACTAACTTGATGCTGAGTAGCGTCTGACTTCAAGCTTTCACTCACGTACGATGCTTGCAAGTCTTCGAAATAATTAGCAACCACTATACAAAAATAAAAATCAATAACATTAATTAGTTATATTAAATTAAAATATCAAATTAAAAATTCACATATATAATATAATTTATATACTTACCAAATTTTAAATGAAGAGTAATGAAGTTGTAGAGAGAAGAAGGAGAGTATAGTGATAATGAAGTTGTAGAGAGAAGTTATATGTGAAAAATGTAGAAGGAGGTGGGAAATATATATAGGATTAGCCTTGGGAATTTGTGGCGGCCAAAGCAGCCACAATGGCAACGGCTAGTGGAATTTGTGGCGGCCTAGCCCGTCAGAAAGGGCAACGGCTATGTACACATTTGTGGCGGCCTTTGCCGCCACAAAATCTAACGGCTATGACACTTGTGACGGCCTAAGCGGCCAGAAAAGCCACGTGGATTTGGGCGTATTTTGTGGCGGCCTTTGCAGCCACAAACGCCACGTGCACAATCCATTGTGACGGCATAGGCCGCCACAAATTCACTGGTCTTTTCAAGCTTTTGTGACGGATTTGCCCCTCACAAAATTAATCCTTTGTGGCTGTAAAAGCCCTCACAAAATCCAGAAATATTTAACTGGATTTTGTGGCTGCCTAAGCCCTCACAAAATCACATGATCCAAATTTTGTGAAGGCTTAGGCAGCCACAAAATCCAGTTAAATATTTAAAAATTTGTGAGGGCTTTTTCAGCCACAAAAATGACCAATTTCAATTTTAGCTTTTGTGAGGGCTTTTTCGGTCACACATTTGTGAGGGTTTTATTCGGCCACAAAATATTTATAAAGTTGGCCACAAATTAGAGAAATTCTTGTAGTGGTTGGAAGCAATATGCATAGCAAACTAGTTCATGTACAATGGGTATTTTTCTTGCTCTTCCATGAAATTAAAGAGGACCCAATGTAAAAAAGGAACTTAGAAGTAGATATTTTAGTATCTAAACATGCCCCCTGATTGGAATCGCAAAACCCTTTCAGACTTAAAAAGGAGGAACTATTGTAAAATAAGTTGCGACCAGGACTAGTCTTTATATAACGTATGATCTTGTAAGTTGTTTGCAAGTGTAGAGTAGTAGGAGATGAGAGAAGTTGGCTCAACCTACAAACAACAAAAGAGATATCAAGGCACGTATGAGTTAAATAAAGCAATTTTCGAATTAAACTATGAAAAAGAGTAGGACAGAAAGAGGATCGCTAGAAGTTGTGTGTAATTTGAGAGTAGAATCTATGGGTGTGGGTGAAGTCTTGCAAGCCAACAGACATGTGTCTTCCAAAAAATCCAAAGAGTAGTTGTGTTGGAAAAGTGAGATGCCTTTGGAGTTCCTTGCAATCTCAAAGCCTAGAAAATATTTAAGAACACAAAATCTTTAATACAAAATTTGTAATGTAGGACAGATTTGAGGCATATGATTTCATTCATATCATCACCTGTAAGTAGGAGATCATCCACTTAAATTAATACCATAGTAAAAACCAATATATGTATGCTTTGTAAACAAGGAATAATCAACTTTGGATTGAATAGAGCCAAGCTCAACCAAAGTGTTGCAAAGTTTAGAGTTCCATTGACGACTTGCTTGTTTCAACTCATCAAGTGATCGTTTTAGTTTACAAGCCTAATTTCTAATCGTAACATGAAGATCAAGAGGTAGTTTCATGTAAACATTCTCTACCAAATCTCCATGGAGAAAAGCAGTATTAATATCTAATTGATATAAAAACTAGTTGTTGTAAGCAGCAACAGATAACAATAAACGTAAAATATTCATTTTAGCACACGAGTAAAAGTTTCTAAATAATCTTGGCCACAAATTGAACTTATCACGCTCGATGGACCCATCAGCGTGAATATTTAACTTAAAAATCCATTTATAACCAATGTAAAGGCTTATTAGGAGACAATGTAGTTAATTCCCAAGTGTCATTGGAATTGAGAGCATCAAGCTTAGATTGTATAGTCAACCTCCAACTTTTGTCTTTAATAGAAGTAAAGTAACAAGAAGGCTCTTTAATTGTGGAAAGTGTTATAGAAAAAATTCTATGAGGTGAGGATAAATGATCATAAGAAATGTAATTAGAAATATAATAGATAGTACCTAATTGTTGCATGGAAGAATCAACAAATTTAGGGGTTGTACTTGTCAGTAACTCACAATGATAGTCTGGGAGATATGAAGGTGAGTTAATTTTTCTGCCAGATTTACTAGTTGATATCATAAATGGGGAAGGTTGGTTGGGGATAGGAGTAATAGGGCTCGTAGAAACACCAAAACTGAGCAAAATGGTAGAGCTAGATGATGATACAATATTGTTCGAATGAGGCCATATGGTGGATGAATTAGTTGAAGTAGGAAGAGGAGATTGAGCAAGCATATCATTATTGTCAGATGTGTGAATGTCAAAGCTGAAGTCATGCAATGTAGGACTAGTTGTAGGAAAAACAATGTCTGGTTGGTTTTGTTTGACAATAAGAAAAGGAAAAACATTTTCAAACAATATAAAATCACGTGAAACAAAAATCTCCTTACTATGTAAATAAAAAAGAACATGACCTTTTGTACTAAGTTTATGTCCTAAATTAATGCATTTGCGAGAATGAAAGTCAAATTTCTATCTATTAGACTTTAACGTAGAAGTATAACAAAAGCAACCAAATACTTTCAACTCTGAAATATCAGGTAAATAATTATACAAAACATGATATGGACAATGAAACTTAAGAAATTAAGATGTCAACCTGTTGATTAAAAAAACTTAATGAATGATAGATTGGGTCCAAAATTTAATAGGAAAATGTGATTGAAACATCATGGCACGTGCAATATTTAAGATGTGTTGACGCATGCGCTCAACAATGCCATTTTGTTGAGGCATTTCTAAACACGAAGTTTGATGGATAATCCTGTGAGATTGATAAAAGTCCTTCATAGGAAATTTGTTTCCATTGTTAGAATATATGCATTTAAAAGTTTTACCAAACTGAGTTTTGGCCATGAAAACAAAGGATTAACTAAATAAGAAGTTTCATACTTCAATTTAATGAAATAAATCCAATTGAAACAAGACTTGTCATCAACAACCGTTAAAAAAATACTTGAAACCAAAAATAAATGGCACAAAAAAAGCACCCTAGATATCCATAGGAATCAAATCAAAACAAAAATCAACAATAATATGACTATAGGAAAAAAGATAACCTATTATCCTTAGCATTGAAACAAACATCACATGGAGAATGACGCTTAGGGAGTTTAACAAAAAGGAAACTTTTATTAATTTGAGTCAAAGTGTCAATAGATGGGTGACCAAACAGTGGTGCTAAATATTACAAACAGAACCTATGGAATTTGCTAAACAATTATTGAAATTACAAGTATTAATTGGAAGAGGAATTAGCAATAGAAAAACCGGGGTCATACAACAAGTATAATTCATGAATAAGATCAGTTGTACTAATTCTCTTTTGAGTAAGATTGTCCTGTATCCAAAACTTATGAGCATAAAAAAATAAATTACAATTAAGAGAAGTTGTCAAGCAGGGAATAGAGAAAGGATTACAAAAAAATTTAGGAATAAAGAAAACATCACACAAATAAAAATCAGCAGTAAAATAGACAGTTCCAGCAAGTTCAATGATTATGGTACATCCATTAGGATATTTAATACGGACAAAATTAATACGTTTAAAGGATTGAAATAAAGAAGCAGTAAAACAAAGATGTTTTCAAAATAATATTAATTTAACTCAATAATATGTTTGCACTTAAAAAAAATCTCATTGTATACTTTAAAACATATATAAACTATTTAAAAAGAATGACATTTATCAAAGTTTAATGTACTTTCTTTCATATTTATTAAGATTGCACACTTAACTTTATAAATGATCCAAAATTTGAGATCTCAAAAATTCATGACAATAATGTTACAATTGTTTGGAAGAGTTATGATGAAAAATACTAAAACACACTACTTAAAAAAGATAAATAAATAAAATGCATAAAAAATATAAAAGATGAAAATAAATATTAGATAGAAGATAAATTAAAAAAATTATATTTAAATCCTTAAATTGGTATTAAAGTGCCATGTAATAATGAGAATCATTAGTTTTCTCTATCATACTATAGCTTATTTTTAAAAAATAATCAACTTTTTAAAATTAAAATAATCACTTTTAAAAAATTTCATCGATTTATTGAAGTATTTTTCAAAACGAAAATTGAAAAAAGTAAACTATTTTAAATGAAAATTATTTTAAATAGCATTTCATAAAAATAATTGTATATTTTTTTTATAAAAAAAATGATTTTTATAATCTTAAACAAATAATAAATAGACTATTTTTTTAAAATCTAAAAAATTTAATCTCTAAATAATTAATTTCAAATTTTCCTTTTTTTTAGTAAACAAACCGACCATAAAACTGTAGTATATAATATCCTTTAAATTTGTAGTATAAATATATATTTAGAATAAAGAATGGGAAACAAAGTTAATGCAGCTGTTGAGTTGTAAGGTTATGGGCCATTGAATGGGCCAGAGAAGCCTGTTGAGTGGGCCCGATATGGGAAACAAGAAAAATGCTCACGTGTGGTGTGGGTGGGGACTTTAAAATAAGAATTAATTTATTTTTAAAGGCACAGTGGTCAATGGTTGCCACACGTGTATGTGTCGAGGGACGTGTTGTCGAGTGAATGGTAAGCACGTGTGAGGGCGACACCTGAATATGTGGCTCCGCAACCACCCAACCACCGTCGTCTTCGCTGCACCGATTGGAAGCATTTCCACGTGAACTTTGTTGTGCTGCACAGTTACTTACTTCTGCAACTGCTACCACTACCTTCCCCTGTCTACTAATCCTCGCTAGTTTTGGTACTTTTTGTCTTTTGATTTTCATTAATTCATGAATATTGGTGCTTTATTTTAAAAATAGTTATTTTTTTAATGTTTTATTCGAATTTTATAAATAAAAAAAAGGATGATGTCATATATTTTAAATAACGTACATATTATAATTTTATGATATAGAATTATTTAGATATATTAATTATTAAATAAAAAAATTTAAAAATAAAAAGATAAGTTTTTATAGGTTTTATTGTAATTTTTATAGGTGTTTATTATTTTACATAATCATATAAAATATGACACATTATTCAAAATATATCACATCATCATTTTTTAATTAAAAAATCATAACGAATAATCAAAATTGTCATGTTTTAAAATACAATGATCGATTTCGTAAACTAGTAAAAATTTATCAGAAAACAAAAACTGCAATTAAATCTTTAATCAATGTATCCAACATAGTTTATTTATTTTAATTTTGTTTGATTATAACTTCAGTCTTCTATTTTCATCAATTTATCAAACTAGTCCTCCATTTTAAAAATATGATAGTTTTGTTCATCATATGTATTGTTGAGCTAAAAAACTATGGTTCGACATATTTTAAATGATGCGAAATAAGATCTAATTTTATCGAACCATATAGATAAATCAATTATTTATTTAATTAATAAAAAATTAACAATTTTTGAATTAGGCAAAAAAAATTATAGGTTTCATTGCAATTGCATGAGTGTCAATTATTCCACATAATCATATAATGCCATGTCGTTTAAAATATAACACATCGTCATTTTATAGACAAAAAAATTGAATGTGAATTCAAAACTGTCAGATTTTAAAATAGAATAATCAATTTCACGAGTTAATAAAAATATATTATTAAAACTACAATATAACCTTTAATTTTCACACAAATAAACAATTAGTCTTAAGAAAATATCATTGGACTATTTATCTTGTCTTACTATACTAAATTCAACTCAAATAATAAAATACGACAAATAGATTTGATAAATTGAAATATGGTATGAAACTCATACTATCCCTAAACTT
Source organism: Cicer bijugum (assembly GCA_037974875.1). NCBI lineage: Eukaryota > Viridiplantae > Streptophyta > Magnoliopsida > Fabales > Fabaceae > Cicer > Cicer bijugum. Next base: position 1,833,400 of record JBBPBT010001281.1, on the reverse strand, counting down.
AAAAAAAATAAATAAAATTTAGTGCAATGTTTTTCAAAATAAAAAATTGTTAATTTGAGCAGTATGTGATAACATGTGTGATGGTATAACAAAACAAAAAATTAAGAAAAAAAAAATAGACTAGATGGAATATTTAAGATAGAGAGGACAAACATTAACTCAAAATAAGTGTTTGGATTGGACTCAACAGTGTCTAGGAGGAATCAACTCAACACATAAAATGATGTGACGTTCCACTCATCTCTATATCAGTGACAGAATGGCATCGGTGCATCCAGTCACCCGAACCAGATGGTCCATTCTTGCATCTAATCCCTCATTTCAGGTGGTGTGACTGTGCACTCGTATAAGGGATAAGTGGCACATTAGCGCACCTAGTCAGTGTAAGATATATGTCTCCTTGACATTGATTTTGATATAACTTCCAAACATACAATGTATATGCATTATCTGATTAATCTAAGAGTGTAAGTTGAGATACATTTCAGGAAATCAATCAAGCAAAGATTGATCATATCATAAGGCTTGAAGATTATGTGAAAGAATCAAACACTACACTTGGACAAATCTTGGATCTCAAGAAATCAAGCAAAGATTGATGATATTATACAAGGCTTGAAGATTATGTGTGTCTAGTGTTCATAGTGTTTATTAGGTAGATTCGTCATTATGGTTTCACACATCTAATATTTGCCAATTAAAACTGAAATCATAAAATAAGTATGTTAATCAATCAATTGGTAAATCAACTGGGTAATCGATTGTCTGATTCACAGAACAAAGGTTTCACTGAATTAATCGATTGAGAAATTGATTACTTAAATGTTTTTATCAGACCTGTGTTCTGTGATTAAAAGAAATCAATTGGACAATCGATTTGCAAATCAATTGGTTAATCGGTTTTTTTATTCACAAAACAAAGCTTGTACTGAGTCAATCGATTGGCAAACCGATTACTAAAATGTTTTTCATCAGGCCTGTGCTCTGCGATTAAAGAAATCGATTGGACAATCCATTGATATACTTTTCTTAAGTTACAAGCTTTGCACTAATCGACTAGTTAATCGATTGCATGAATGAATTAATTAATCATTTATCAGAAACATATTGCATAATCGATAAGCACATCGATTTCAACTAAATATCTGAGTTACTGGGACAAGTCAAGTCGATTGGCAAATCGATTGGAGTAAATGTCTGAGTTATAGGGAGAATTCAGCCCATTGCCAAATCGATTATGTTAATGAAAGTAAATCGACTGAGTAATCGATTGTTTGATCTCACATTTTGAACAAAACAATTACAATCGATTAGTCAATCGATTCTGATATAAACTGAGTATCAGTTTCTGATATATGCATTAAAAGAATTGATTAGCAAATCAATTAGTATTTATTTCAATATTCAAGAAAAACAAGAAACACGATAATCGATTAGGCAATCGATTGAGCTGGTAATACACATTAATAAAATCAATTGGGAAATCGATTTGTCTGAAGTTTTTCTAAAACTATATAAACTGAATCAATAACAATTTTTAAAACTAACACATAGAAACATAGAATTTCATTAGCCTTTAAAAAAATACATTTTGAGAGAAATTCTTATAACTCACAAATATCATTGGCAAATACTTAGTGTGAGAATTCATTGTGATTGAATTAAGTGTTCTTAGTTCTTAGTTCTTTTTGAAAGAACAATCTTTGTAAAAGAAAGAAAGTATGGAAATCCAGTATTGTGAAACTGGTGGTCATCTTTTAGGGTGTGTGTGATCATCTAAAAGAGATCTCAATCTGATCTTGCTAGAGCTTGGGGAGTAGTTCTTAAGGATAGATTGGTTGTTGTTGTAGATTGGTGTTGAGTTAGATGTATAGGCATTGAAGTGTTGGAAAGTCTGTAAGCATACTCAAATCATTTCTAGTGAAGGCTAGAATCGGTAAGTGATTCCAGGACTGGATGTACACTATCAAATCGATAGTCGAACGAGTATAAAAATCCCTGGTGCACACTTCTCTATCTCTATATTCTTTATCTTGATAATACATGTGTTCTTGAATCTCTGTTTTGAATAATTTTAGAATCTATCACTGTTAAATTGGAATTAATATTAAACAAGTTGGTTTTAATGTTAAGTTCATCACTTAGGAAGAAATTGGATAATTTGGTTAACAATCTTGTATATAACTTTCTAAGGATAGAGGCCATTCAACCAACAGTCAGTCCTAAAAACCACTAAGATACCACAATGACTTGGGGTAGAGTAAATAAGTATAGATCGGGAATCCTCATGTCCCAAGGAAGATTCGTCTATAAAAGGCAAGGAGACAAATAGGGTTAGGGATCTTTTTGGCATATTTATAAATAGTGTGTTATTCTTTTATTGGATTTGGTACCACTATATTTCTTATTTACACACGTGAACAATGGCACCAACCAAGGGAATACGATAAAACCCTCTATGGACCTAGCCCCATCACTGCATGAGCGCCATGTCTCTACTATAGCAATACCTCATATAGAGAAATACTTCAGACCAAACATATGTGAATGAAGGGTTGACTCCCCCCCTCACGTAGCTCATGAACGTTGTAAGGGAGCTACAAGAATGAAACGTTGCGCAACATCGCTAGGACGAAGAACAACTCCAACAAAGTTAGGAAGCAGTTATGAACGAAGCCAAACTTAAGCAACAACTTGAAACCTGCAAGTTGCGAGAGTAGATGGAAACTCGAGAGAGGGAGCTCATCTAACCGTTAGAGCTCTTGCACCAAAGTTTCACACAGATAAACTGCTTTATTCGACGACACTTCAGGGAGTCGACCATAGATTGATGTGATGGTACGAGAGACTCTCACAATCACATTTCAGATTTTCAGACTCAAATTTTCATTAACGGAGCAAACAATTGATTAAGCAACAAGATTTTTGCAGGAACCATGAAGGATGTGGCGCTTAAGTGGGTTGTTGGGCTTTCTCATTAGTAAATTGTCAATTTTGATAATTTGGATACTAAGTTTGTAGCTTAGTTTGTCGTGAATAGTGAGAAGCCTTTCTTGGTGGTTGATTTTGTTGAGATAAAATTGCAAATTAATATTTTGATGATAATCAAACAAAGTTAATTAAACTTCTAATTATGATTCTAAAAAGTGTTTTGTTCTTTAACGTATTTTTTTTAGTGTATTAATTGAAGATAGGTATTAAACATATCAACACAAGATCATGATGGAAGAAGCAAGATCATTATAATAATCAAAGAATATTCTAGTTAATAAAAACATAATTCTAAACAAATGAAGATCATTCTTCACAGCCTTCAGTTTTATCAAACCAAAAATGTTCCCGTTCGTAAAAGGGGAAATAAGACAAGTCCATATGTATCAATTGAAGTGGTCTTGAAGTTGATACAATATTGTTGGGTTTGAAGGAAACCTTAGTTTGTTTACCCTTTTAACAAGCAACACATAATTTGTCCTTAATGAATTTCATCTTTGTTAAGCCTAGAACAAGTTCATGCTTGACTAACTTGTTTAAATGATCCATATGGATATGTGCAAATTTTCTATGCCATAGCCATGCGTCATTGTTGTCAGTTAGCATAAGACATTTATTTTCAAAAATAAATCATCAAGATTAATTATAAAAATATTCTTAAAGCGCCTACCAACAAACTAGATTTCATTTGATACCTCCTTTCGGATAATACGTTCATCTTTGTTGAAAGCTATTTTGTAACCCTTGTCACAAAGTTGGCTAATGCTAGTAAGATTATGCTTTAATCCTTCAACATATAGAATATTTTTAATTGAAGGAGATTGGGCTGCACCAACATTTTCAATGCCCAAAATTTTAACTTTGTTGTTATCTCCATAGATCACATAGCCTTTTGATTCAAGAGTTAGAGCTGAAAATTTTGTTTTGTCACTAGTCATGTGTTCTGAACATCCATTATCCAAGTACCACATATTAGAGGTACTTTGTATGCATACCTACAAAACAAGGTCATAATTTCTTAGGTACCCAAAGTACTTTGGGTCCTTGAAGATTAGTACCTTTCTTGACCCACACATAATGCCATTTGGAACACCAAAGTTCCTAAATTGACAAGCATTAGGTGTGTGGCCAAAGTATGTGGGAGTAGATTAACTTATATATGTAGGTATATGAGATTTCTTTTGAACAAAATTTTTCTTATAGTAATGATTATATTTTTGCATAATTTTAACTTTCTCTTTGTTGGATTAATCACTTGCCTTAACAAAAATGGTTTTGTTAATGCTTGGTTTATCAAATTTTGAGTAACCAAAACCACTCTTGTCATTGGAATATCTTTGCATATTAAGAATATTTTCCAATCCAACTTGTCCCTTTTCATATATTTCAATGACTCTATTTAGTTGGATAATTTTAAAGGAAAAGAATCACATTTATTGCATGTAAAATTCTATTTTAATATTTCAAAATCTTTTTCCATAGTATCAATTTTCTCTTTAAGAGATGAAATTTGTTTCTTTTGAGCTAATACTTTTTTGTGCAGAATTTGGCATTCCATAAGTAAGTATTTATTGCATTTTGAGCATCATTACACTCAATAATCAATTCACTACTAACAACAATATTATAAGAATAACCTTTGTTAATAACCTCTTCTTCGTGGGATTGGTGTGATGCCATCAAAGCAACATTTGCACATTCGCCACTTTCTAAATCTGAGGATGACCTGACTTAATTGTCCTCCTATGCTATATAGGCCTTTTTTAATTCTTTCTTCTTGGGAGCATTTTTCTTGACAATATTTGGACACCCCACTTTTATGTGTCCTTGCTTGCCACACTCAAAACAAGTGAAATTTTGACTTGTAGTGGAAACATCTTTGTTCATGAGAGTTTTTCTTTTAAAAGTTTTATCATTTTGAAGGAACTTGCCAAATTTATGTACTAGGAAGCTCATGTTTTCATCTCCATTTGAATTCTCATCATTGAATTGCTCTTTCGACTCTACTTTTAAGACAATGTTATTTGGCTTTTTTCTTGACTTTCATTATTTTCTAGCTTTCCAAGTTCAATCTCATGTTCTTGAAGTTTTACGAAATGTGCATAAAGAGACATCTTTGATAGACTTTTCTTTTCAGAAATTGTCGTTACTTTAGGTTGTCAATCTCTTGTTAATGATATTAGAACTTTAAGATTCAATTCAGCATTGGGTAAGATTTTGCAAAGTGCCTCAAACGGTTGGTCATATCAGAAAATCTTTTATGTAAGTCTAGAATAGATTCTCCAGGCTGCATTCGAAACATTTCATATTCTTAAGATAATGTATTGAGTTTAGAATGTTTTACCTCAATGGTTATGTCATGAGTTACTTCAAGAGTATCCCATATTTCTTTGATAGTTTTGCAATGAGACACACAATAATTTATCTATTCCAAGCTTTCTTTTTGTCAAATAGCACCCTCTTTTTGTCGTCATTTGTCCATGAGGCTTTTAACTTTATTTCCTCTTTATTGTCAATGACTGTTTTTGGGACATAGGGACCATTTTCTACTACATCCCAAATGGCATCTCCTTGTGCCTCATGATATGTATGTATGCGTATCTTCTATAAGTCATAATGTCCTCCAACGAAACAAGGTGGTTTATTGCTACTACCACCATTTCTAAAAATTAGTTGTGCGGAAGTCATGAACAAGGATTGAGGAGCAAATTACTAGAATCTTCTCTTATACCAATTGTTAGTACAAAAGTGCACCTAAGAGGGGGGGAGGGGTGAATTAGGTGTATATAAGTTTTCTTGTTTTTAGAGACTTGGTGATTATTTTTCTATTTAAGAGTAGTATATGGAAAAATGTTAATGGCAGAAAAATAGAAAACACATCAATTTATCTAGGTTCCCCTTACAACCAAGGGTACATTCAGTCCTCTTGCACACCACAAGAGATTTTTCATTATTTGTTAGAATAAGTACAAGTTTAACTCTATGAGTTATGTTACAAACTTCTAACAATCGCCCTAAGATAACACACCGCTATCTAAGTTTACAACACTTTATGAAAGTACACCATTTTCATTAATTTACACAATAACTTGTATGGTTTTATAACAATGACTTTGATTGAAATCAAGAGTGTATAACAATTGAGTATAATGATAAAAGTCTAATATAATTTCAAGTTCAATAGAGAACCTTTCTTAATGATATGAAAATGTAAAATATATACTTGAAATATGAAAGTAAGACTTTGAATAAATCAAAGTATTTCAGAAAGTTTGTTCAAAGTTGTTCTAAGATTGATGTCAAAGTTGTTGAAAAGATTGATTTTTTAAATCCGAATCTAAGAGGTATTTATACTCCTTAGACATCACTTCAGATCAGTGGCAATCGTTTCTGGAGGTTTGTTGAACATATACAATAATCCAAGTTGACTCTAAATTGAAAAATTGCATTGCTTCGCAGTTGTATTCGACTACAGCAAGAGTGTAGTTGAATACACCTCTGTAACATTCAATTTTATTTAAAAATTTTAACCATGTTTCGAATACAATACCTTGTAGTCGAATATAGATGATTGAATTTTGCAACTGACATGGTTTTATATTCAACTACACCATGTTGTAGTCGAATACAAAAAGTGCAGTTTTAGCTACTGACATAGTATTTGTATTCGGCTACACCATCTCATAGCCAATTACAAAAGTGCAGTTTTAGCTACTAACTTAGTATTTATATTCGGCAACACCATCTCGTAGTCAAATACAAATATTCAGTTTTCGCTATTGATTCATGTTATAGCCGAATACAATTTTTATTTTTGTCAAAAACATGGTTTTCAAACATTGTTCATGCATTTTGACACTGAAATTTTTTTTGATGCGTATGCTAAAATGGAAGGTTCTCATGTGCATTTGAAATATAATAATATTATATTGCATCGTGTATCTTACATTATAAGACTTCTAGCATATTGACCATAGTTGACTTGATTATTGGCTTCTTTTTGAGCTTGCAACTTGATCACTTTTCTTGGTCTTTGTCTTCATAAAAAACATAAGTATTTTACACTGCCCTACATGATAATCCATCACATGATTGCTGCAATCAACAAGGATTACAAGAGAAACACCGTCCAATATGGTATATTTTTCTCCAAAATCTTCATATATTTTAATGTCCTTTTGATGACAAAATCCTCTAACATTAAGATATCAAAATTTTCCTCAAAGAACATTTCACACATGAAACAAATTCCTTCCATCCCACCCTCACCCAAAGCTACATTTACTCCACCTACCACTAAAAGAAAAAGGATTTCATGCACGTATGCAATCAAAATTAATGTTGAACAACCCTTACATCAAGAACGTTCTCCACTTCCTACTATTCCCCAAAAGTTGAATCCATTCCTAGATCAGGTTTCCCTTGTAGTTCCTACCTCTCAAACTCTCACTACTCCTATGTTACAAAGTGATCTATGTCCTCCACTTCAAATACAACACAACTATTTCGTGTCTCCTGCTTTGTCACCCCAAAAAACAAATTCCTCCAATTTTGGAATAAGGAAATATTTGGTTTCTCCATATTCAAATATTGCTAGTCCATCAATACCTCACAATTCCACTCATACAAACTTTCCTCATATTAACACATCATTTTCCATTTTGTCGTCATTATGTACCACTGCGGCACCATCTTAGACTATCCCTTTATCAACTCTCATTGAAGACGATCATCGTCCATTTAAAAGAACAAAAATAGACAAGGAAACGACCAAGACCTACAGAGGAATCCCCAAAATATTTGTTACTCTTTAGACTATAATTGCTAGAGATGCATATCAGGACAAAGAGCAAGCCATTTTGAGGGACTAAATGGCTAACCATCTTGCTCCAAAGCTTGGTCTAGACCCTTCTATACCTAATCCTCCTCCAACTTTTCCAGAAATGCCACAATCGTCCTTACCTTCATCATTTGAGGGATCTTCCCCATCGCTGTCATTCTGAATTAGTTGCTTTATATTCTCCTATTCCATTTTCCCATGAAAAAGGGGGATAATTAATTCTTAGATTTTAAATAGATCAGAACTCTTTTTGTATGATTAATTACTTCTGTATTTTTTTGTTTTTGAACCATATTATAAAATTAAAACATTATTGTTATATGAATGAAAATTATAAGATTGATTCAAATGATTAGCACATATTGAAGGGGAGTTTTTAAATAAAAGCTCTCTATGATTATTATTAGAATCAAAATCAAAATATGAATTAACATGTTTGTCATCATCAAAAAGGGAGAATTTGTTGAGATAAAATCTCAAGTTAATGTTTTGATGATAATTAAACAAAGTATAACAGTTTTATTTAAAGAATATATTAATAGCTTGATATGTTCCACTAAATTTTTGTTAGCAAAGTAAGCACTATTTGCAACACTTATAATCATTCGCACTCGAAGATGCAAAGAATCAAGGAGTAGAAGACTTGTGGACTCCTTCACTCAGTCACACTTGAAGATTTGACGAATCCAAGTGGATAAGACATGTGCACTCCGCCACTTAGTCGGACCTAAAGATGTGTAGAATCCAAGAGCAGAAGACTTGTCGACTTCTTCACTCGGTCGCACATGAAGATGTGAAGAATCCAAGAACAGAGGACTTATGGACTCCACAACTCAATCATACTTAATGTTTTGAAGATCCAAGACTAGGGGACTAGAGACTAGTGAACTCTTCCACTCGGATATGTTGTAGATGTGAAGAATTAGGAGGGGAGGTTCGGGCAGCAAGGAAAATGCGTATGCCTTAAAGGGTTTCCGCTTTGTTGACTGTGAACTATCGAAGACAGAAAGGACAAACATTGGCTCAAAATGAGAGTGTTTGGATTGAGCTCACTAGACTTTAGGAGGACACATCCCAACACATAGAATGGTGTGACACTCTGCTCATACAACTCATACAAAGTGGCGTCCGTGCATCCGTGCATCCAGTCCCTCGAACCAAATGGTGCGATCATGCACACTTACAAAGGACAGGTGGCACGTTCGTGCACCTAGTCAATCCTATAAACAATTAAGGCATCACAAAGACTTGCGGTGAAGTGAATGGGCCTGGATCGGGTAGGCTCATTTCCCAAAGAAGATTTGCCTATAAAAGTTGAAGAGACAACTAGGATTGGAGATCTTTTTAACATATTGATAAATAATGTATTATTCTTTCATAGAATTTAATACCATCATATTTCTTATTTAATACGTGAACAAAAATATTAGTAATTATCGTGAAAGCATTAATTAAAATAATAATATATCAAAACTATAATCAAACTATTTAATTCATTCGTGCAGATCCACGGGTCACTTGTTAATTATGCTAAAAAATGGTGTATTCTTTAAGAAAAAATAGTATTTTCTGCTTTTTAAAACTTTAAAAATTATTCTTTTCAAAACATACAAAACTTTTATTGTTTACTTTTTTCATCTCGCACCTTAAAATATTTGTTGTATAATCCAATAAAATGTATCAATAAAAAAATATTAACAATTATTTTATAAAATATGAGTTTTTTTTATCTTAAAAGTATAACAGTTTTATTTAAAGAATATATTAATAGCTTGATATGTTCCACTAAATTTTTATTAGCAAAATAAGCACTATTTGCAACAACAAAAAATTAGCATATTAATTATTTTTTTTTCTATTTGAACTTCAATTCTTTGACTTTTTCAACTTTAAAAAATAAAATATTAACTTTGTAATGGAATCAATTCTAGATGTCAAGTTCTACACCTTTACGATCCATTCTAAGACATCAAAAATTAATACCAGACTTACAACGAGTGTTTAATTTTATAATATATTATTTTCATAAATAAATAAAAATATTATTAAATT
>JBBPBT010001281.1:1810442-1823433 GCA_037974875.1 Cicer bijugum | reverse complement strand
GGAATTAACATATAAGAATTTGAATTTCCTCAAAAAATTACCTTTCCTCAATAAAAAAATCTTTCATCCAAGCATATTTTAAGAGTTTTTTTTTTTTTAACTCAACACACTCTAAGAGGTTAATTCCTGACTAGATTGAAAACAAACTTAGTTCATACATGTGATTATAACCAAACCGTATATAAACATTTTGTCATAAGATAAACTTAAATAAGGTGTAAATAAGTTCATCTTTATAGCCTTGGGGGGAAGATCGATATCTTTTGACTTGAAATATTTACTAATGTGGCAATAATTAACCCTCATATCCTAACTTTTTATATTAGCTTCTATTTTTCGTAAAAAAATATTAAAAAAATGTTTAATAAAAAGAAAAAGATATACAAACGATGTAAATATTTAATAGATTTTTGGATAATATGAAAATATACATTAAATACTATATATATTGATATATTTTTAATTCAGATTGAATTAGGTCGATTTTCACTATAATTATGAATCAAAAGCCGATCCAATCCATTTAAAAAGCCAGTTCTTTTCGGATTTTAAGTTTGCGATATTTTCAGTTTTTGGTTTGGTTATTTTGTTTTGCATTGGATTTGATTGAACATGAACATCCTACTATATTACATATATATTCACACCACATCGATATCTATCTTTCTTTCTTTGACACTTCCATACAAGGTTAACATCAAGTTTCCAATTCTATAAAACATCTAGGCCGGGCCTAATTATTGTGACTTCATGTCTTATCATTATCATTAATCCTTTAGTTTACATCATACTTCGTTTAGTTTAAATCATCAAGTTATTTGTTGTATATATAATTTCTTCCCATCCTTATCATTGTTGGCTACTTGGTCAGCACAATAAAGTAAGGTTCACTGTTTATATGTCAATGTGCATGAATGAATGAATGCACCCTTTTTGCTTTTCATCATATAATTGAACATTTATTTCTTTCTTCATTTATATTCTTAGTCTCTTGCTTCCTTGCTTGGAAGACCATATTTTAAGTTAAAAAGTCGTTTCCTTTTTCACCACAAGAAAAATTAAAAGAAAATGCTGACAATAAAGCATTGTATAATTTGTTTGTTTAGGACATTTTTTTAATATATTTTTTAATTGATTTAAAAATATCTCATAAATTTATGCGGAACCGATGTAATTAGTGAGACTTCTATTCGACATAGTTTTAATTTTGAGTTTTAAATTTCAGTTGAGTTTCAATTAAGAATTAATTTTTAGTTTTTATGTTTTAGTCTAATAATTGACACATAAAACATTGATGCATAAAAATAATAAAATAAATGTTTTTATTTAAAAATACACTAAAATAAAATAAAATTAGTCAAAGAACAAACACATGAAATCACTCTCAAAATCGATTAATAAATTTTGCGACAGGAGAAATTTTTTTTTTCTGTCACTAATTTATTTATCAAACAAATTGTACTTTACTATTATCAATCAAATTGTTTTATTAAATTCATGGATGAATGTAACCTCGACATTTGGCAATTTTGATCAAGGTAATTAACCTGTTAGCTAGTTTGGATTAGTAATCATTGAAGAGGGGTTGGGAAAATGGAAGGAGAAACTTAAAGGAAGAAAATACTTTGACATAAGAGGACTTTGAGAAGTTTATTTTTTTTTTCATAATACACAATTCTTTTAATCTATAGGAACTCAAAAAAATTTAACGAAAAAGAATTTTGGAGGGTTAGATTATTTATTTTAATTTTTCAAATTGTTATAATACTTTAAAATTCTCTTTTTAATTAGTCACTATAAAATCACTCTCCAAAATAAGGTGAAATATTTTTCTCTATTTCATTTACTTCTTCTCCCCATAAAACCCACTCATTTCTCCCATCCAAACTTTGAATCCGAAACCTAAAAGAAAATTTGGATCTTTTACCGTTATTTTGTTCCACCACATACCCTTGTTTATAATTTTTAATCAAGTTTATTATTATTATTGTACGCATCGAGCTTGTCACATATATAAGTTATCATTGGTCCTTTAAGAGCCTTTGTGAAAATGTCTTCCAATTGATCATTAGAACCAACAAATGAAGTAGCAATCTCGCCAGACACAATCTTCTCACGAACAAAGTGACAATCAATCTTAATATGCTTAGTTCGATCTTGAAAGACTGGATTAGAGGCAATATGTAAGGCTGCTTGATTATAACATATGAGACTCATAGTGCCTATATTACAAAAGCGCAACTCTTGGAGAAGGTGTCTGAGCCATATGAGCTCCTAAGTAGTAGGAGTCATAGCTCGATATTCAACCTCAACACTAGATCTGTCAACAACACTCTAATTTTTGCTTTTCCAGGAAATCAAATTACCATCAATAAGAACATAATACCCAGATGCAGATAGTCTATCGAAAGGACTTTCAGCCCAATATGCATATGTGTAAGCAACAATATCTGAATTACCTTTGTCTATGTAAACAAGACCTTTTCCTGGAGCTCCTATAAGGTATCTCAAGATTGTAACCACAACATTCCAATGATTATCACAATGGGAATTCAAGAATTGACTCACCACACTCATAACTTATGAAATATTTAGCCTCGTCATGGTCAAGTAATTCAACTTCCCAACTAAAGTCCTATATCTTCCTGAATCTGGAAAGGACTCCCCCTTATTCGATATTATTTTTACATTTGGATCCATAGGAGTGCTAATTGGCTTGCAATCTAGCATATTGATTTCTTCCAAGATATCCAAAGCATACTTTCTATGGGAAATAGAAATTCTTGCCTTAGATTGGGCTACCTCAATGCCAAGAAAGTACCTCAGTCTACCTATATCTTTGACCTGAAAGTGGTGGACTAGATGTTGTTTGAGTCCCATAATTCCATCACGATCATCACCTGTAATGACTATATCATCAACATAGACAACCAAGTAAATACACATGTTAGAAGAGAATTTATAAAACACAGAGCGATCATCTTGACTCTAAATCATGCCATACTGTTGAACAACACTACTAAACCTCACAAACCATGCCCGAGGAGATTGTTTGAGACCATACAAAGCTTTATAAAGTCGAAAGACATACCCACAACACTCCCCCTGAGCAACGAAACTAGGTGGTTGCTCGAGTTAAACTTTTTCTTCTAAGTTTCCATGAAGAAATGCATTCTTTATGTCTAAGTGATATAATGGTCAATGGTGCATAGTAGCCATAGAGAGAAAGAAGAACCAAAGCCATTTTATCCACATGTGAGAAAGCATCATTGTAACCAAGACCAAAAACCTAAGTATAGCATTTAGCCACTAGACGAGCTTTCAGACGATCAATATGTTCGTCTAGACCAATTTTGGTTGTGTATACCCAAGGACAGTCAACAATAGATTTATTAGAAAGAGGTGTCACAAGAGTCCATGTTTGGTTATATTTTAAGGATGTCATCTCATCAATCATAGCCTGCTGCCAACCTAAATAAGAGTTTCCTACGAAGACATATGAATAGTGCTGAAAGAGATAGTAGAGGCAAAGGTATAATGTGTAGGTGATAAACGGTGATAACTAAGAAAATTATAAATGGGATAGGGATTACTGGTGGAATGTGTACCTTTACGTAGTGCAATAAGGAGGTCGTGAGACAAGGTAGGCGGGTCCTACATAGAAAAAAGGGATCGGAATAAGTGATGAGTTACTTAAATCTTGTGTAGGTAGTGGATTGGTAGGAGGAAGACATGCATGTCACTGATAAGTTTGCAAGGGAGGAAGCCTACATGAATCTGGCTGGTCAATTATAGGCAGGGTGGGGTTAGCGGAATAAGGTAAGGAATAGGTAATGCCTCAGATATTGGTTTAGATTCAATGGGGGATGGGAAGAAAGGTGTATCTTCAAAGAACGTGACATCAGTAGACATGTAGAAGCGATACGTGGAGGGACAACAACATCGATATCTTTTCTGAAACCTTGAACAACCGAGGAAAACATATTTAATTGCACGAGCATACAACCTATCAAGTCTTGGAGTAAGATCATGAACAAATCAAGTGGATCCAAAAACTCGAGGGGGGATACGAAACAACGGTTCATCGGGGAGCAATATGGAATGGAGAACTTTGTCTTGGATAACAGAAGATGGCATTCTATTAAACAAATATCCTACAGTGAGGACAACATCACCCTAAAACTTTAAAGGAACATTAGCATTGATTAGCAATGTACGTGCTATTTCAATTATATGGCAGTTCTTACGTTCAACAATTCCATTTTGTTGTGTGGTATGGGAACAAGATGATTGATGTATTATTCCATTTTCAACCATAAACGAATTAAAAGATGACGAAAAATACTCTTTTGTATTATCACTGCGCAAAATGCGAATATAACAACCAAATTGATTTTGAATTTCCTTAAAGAAATTGTGAAATATACTTAATATTTATGATTTATCCTTAAGTAGGTAGATCCACGTACATCTATCAGAATGAATGGCATCAAAAATATAACGGGTTTGCGATTGAAGACTGATAAGGAAGGAAGATCGGGTGTGTTTCTAAAGCTGACAAGATTCACAATCTAAAGACTTTAAGTGAGAAAAGTGAAGGACCATAACTCTGAACTTTTTGAGACTTGGATGACCTAACCGACAATGAAGAAGACATGGGGACTCCGTACTAGAAGTGGAAGCAACAATAGATGAGGATTGAAGGTAGAAAAGTCCTTGGGACTCATATCTTGTACCAATCATCTATTTCATACTCAAGTCTTGTATAACAAAAGAGTCAGGAGTAAAAATTATAGAACAATTTAGACTTCGAGTCAAACGAATAACAAAAATTAAATTAAATGGACAATTGGGAACAAAAAAAAACATAGTCAAGAGATAAAGATGGGAGAGGAGTGGCTTGACCAATGCCACTAGCTTTAGCTTTTGAATCGTCTGCAAATATAATATGATGTGGGATTTTAGGTTGGGATATTTTCGATAAAAGTGATGGATTATCAACCACATGATCAGAAGCTCTAGAGTCCAAGATCTAAGGGCTAACAAATGAGAGAGGCAAACCGTAGAGTTACCAATATGAGCAAGAGTTGTAGAAGATGAGGCATGTGAAACCTAGAACTGCAGGTATGCCTTGTACTCTTCATCAAACAACATATTATTTTTGGTATTTCTCACTTCAGAGTCTTTTCCATTATCATTAGACTGTGTCACATTTAATGTTTTTTCTGGAAAGCCAATAATGGAATAGCACTTGTCTTTGGTATGACCGAAATGCTTACAATAATTGCACTAAGGACAACCTCCACCATGGCCTCTTCGGCCACCCCCACGTCCTCGTCCTTTATGGCCTGCAAAATTTGAAACGAAAGCAGAAGACTATGTGTTAGTTTGAGATCCACTCCCCCTGGTCCTTCCTGACTACGAATGCTTATGATGAGATCCTCTATTGAGGGGATATCAGATGTAGTGAGAATGTGGCTTTGAACCTACTCATACTTTTGATGGAGGCCATGAAGGACATAGATCATGCAAACATTAATTATCCAATTTCTCAAGCATCTTCTTTGAGTCATCGTCGGCCACAAGGAGCTTGAACTCGTTTATCGATGATTGGGTTTTATTAGAATAAGCCATGATGTTATCTTTTGTCATATGAAGGTGGCTAAATTATTAATAACATTATAGATACGTTGGATATTATTCGAATAGACATTCTTAGATTTCTCCCAAATATTATTTCAAGTGGCGTACGAGCGATAATGGACCAACAAGGAGGGCTCAATTGTTTGCCACATAAGATAGACTAATTGACAATCAACTTGTTCCCAATCTTCACACAAATTTGTAAGAAGGCACCAGACTAGAAGCCATAAGAAGGCAACAAACAAAAGTAGTAAAAAGGGAGTCGTATAGGCAGCAAGAAATAGTAGAGAAAGAACCAGAAATAGTGGGACCCACTGACCAAACTTGGCCAAAACAAGAAGGACGACATTAGACGAGTGGAACGGGGCCAAAGGGGATGTCGTTGGAGGTCTGGATGGTGGTGCATGGCGTTCACGCACCGACGAAGCTTACAGTTGCAAAAAAAAAAGCGCATGTGGCAGCACGTGAGAAGGCGACAATTCTTCAGTGACTGGCCGATCTGATTAAGGCAAGTCTGATGGTGGGGGTGGTGTGACCCGTCGGGCCGTGTATGTTGGACAGTTAACAAGACAACTACGTATGTGACTGACGACTAAGGTTTTTTAGACTTTTGTGACTGTGACAGATTGGGTTTTTGAGACTTTTGTGAGGTCCACTAATCATGAGTTCTCGTACCAACTTGAGAATTAGGTTTTGGTGCTGAATGAATTAAGAGATTAACTCTGAGCATGATATTATTTATAATCAAAATTGTACAATGAGAATCTCTTAATTAAGGAAATAAATATCAACTAAATTCAACATATATCAAACTTAATAAAATAAGGAATAACATATCTTAATAATAACAAACTAAATCATTGCATGTCTCAACAAGTTTTATATTGGATTTAATTCAGCCTTACAAAACTGACTTGTAAAGTAATAAGTGTAATTTTCTATACGACACATAGAAAACGATAGTAAAAATTATTATACGACACAAGTTTTACACCAACAAAAAAATCACATTATTATGAAAAATCAAAGTGTCGTCATTATAATATATACTCTTCTGATCTTATTTATAAGAAGAAGAAAAAAATCATGATAATTTTGTCTCAAATATAAGCAAAAGGTACTAAATTCAACTCATCATTTCAAAAATACCCTTTATAAATTATCCTATTTTCTAAGATGGTTGTATAGCTCTAATAAAAATTTAATGTGATAATTATTATATAACAAATGATATTTTAGTAATTATAATTAATTTCTTTATATTTATAAAATAAGAAAATTTTATTTATAAATAAAGTCGGAAGGAGTATGAACTAATTTTTTCATCTTCCCTAAGGTAGACTTGTCTTTTTTACTTTGAAACTTATTCTCATTATTATACAAAAGTTCTATATTATTTATCTATGATATCATATCTAACATTATCGTTTTCTTTTCTGTTAGCCTTCATTACAAATTGATAGCGTAGGTTTAGGATATGACAATGATTTTTTAAGTGTAAAAACTACCCATTGCAATAATCAACACTAAAATTGAAACAACCGCGATTTGGTGAAAATTATTTGTGTCATACCTACATTTGAATATTTCTTTTACTTAATGAATGTACATACAGAACAGAAATGGTAAACCATAAAGAAGACAACACATGAGATACATTTTGTGCTTACACTAATTCAGCACACACACTGCAACATTGTACGAACCTTATCTCCTTTGTCACACATTGCAACACTAAGTGCTTTTTGCTGCTTTATCAATCTGAGCCGAACACAATTTTGTCTCTCAAAAAATATTCTTGTCTCTTTCTTCTGGGTTGTCTTCACTGCATAATTTGTCTGACACACCCTTCAACACTGTTTTATATTCCTTTTTAAAATTAATTATTATTTAAATAAATAAATAAAATTATTTTATTTTTTTGTCTTTTCAAATTAGAATATAGTGTAGAGGGAACATCACTCTGATTGCACATTTGCACTGATTCTTTCTTATCTTCAAACTACGCACACCAATCCAAAATTTTCTCGGCATTGCACGCATCCTCGTTCCTTGACTAGTCTTTTGATTCTCCACAGTTTAATTGCCTGAAAATTGATTGCGTTGGTCTTTTTGTTGGCTCGTAGTGGGGGCAATGTGGTCAGAGATTTTTTCATTTATTTTTTAAGTCGGAAATTTCACACTAAATATTAAGATTTTTTATATCCATAATTTTTGGGACCGTAGTGTGTCTACAACAGAGGTTTCATCGGCCATTTGGCAAAATGTATTAATGTCCAATAATAGAGGTCATTGTGTGACCAATAGATTGAGATTTTGATTGTATTCCACTTATCGTTTTAAATTGATGGGATTGATTGTGGGCGTTGCAGTAATTGCAATTCTTATTGCGGTTATTGTGGTGTTAATTTATTTTTTATTTTTACAAAATATTATAATTAATTATTAATATTTTAATGCATTAATATATAATAAACATGTCATTATCAACTCTCAATCACTTTAATATGTAATTGTTCTTTAAAGTAAATTATGAAAATATTCAACAACATTTACATAAAATAATATAGATTTGTTTTAATTAGTTGTTCGTTATAGTCTCACACAACTCGAGAGTTAATATCTAATTTATAAAATAATAATAATAATAAAAATTTATTTGATATATATAATTTGATTTGAATTCGACACAATATTGAATATTATTAATATTAAAAGTTTCTTGAGTGACCAATTGAAACTTTTTCAGTCATATTTTACAACAATTTAATACAATATTAGTGACTGCAATTCTAAACTTTTTTTTTTTGAAAAAATACTGTGATTTAAACCTTGATAGTGTTGGATGTAAAGATGTAAAGGGATGGGTGATAATTGAATTAGCATTATATGTTGCACTGCTAAAAATTGATCAAGTTAGTTCCTTGATTTAGTGACAGAATCTAACAAAAACAACTATTTGTTAAAATAGACTCTCCAGAAAGAGAATTTGGATTCATTATTTGCCATCACAAGTGCTGAGAGGGGCTAATCGATAATTTTGACACTAGATTTATCCACTAAGTAGAAATAATTGCTGACAACAAAATTATTAGCAGACAAGTCTTAATCAAATTGCAAATTTTTGTTTCCAAAATAGCCTTGGTCACTCAGTGAAAACAGGATAATTTTGCTTGTTCATTTTTTAATTAATTACGTTATGATTTGTTAGTTGAACATTAAATAGTGGACATTGTTAGGGAAAAAAGTTGTTATGCTTTTTCAACAAAAAAACTATAGAAAAAGAAAGGTGTTAAGAAATCATGTCTTTTGTTATTGATGTTATACCAAAATAAGACCCATGACACTTCACAAAACCAATTGATAATGATTCATAATTATGAGTATTATAAAGTTTTAAGAAATAAATAAAAATAAAAATAAAATTGCTAATCTACTTGATACTAATAAAAAAGAAAGGCAAAACAGCTTTCTTTCAAACGGGAATTGCTTTTTACAGTGGCTAGGTTCAGTTCACTATCCAAGTTACTCATAACAAAAACTAAAAAAAAAAAAGTGAGAAAGAAGAAAGAAACTAAATTAACAAGAGTTTAGACATGAAAATTAACCTAAAAAAGAGTAATTAAATTTTCTTCTTCTCACTAACATAATTTCCATAAAAACAGTTCACATGAACCTTAATGAAAAGCTACCAACCACATAATAATAATAATGTAGAGACCCTTTTTAAGATTCTTATGATTATTCAATTCTGATTGATCCATTGTTTGTGACCAGGAACCCATTTTGGACACTTAGGACTAAAATAGCTTGACATTACCCTTGAGTTCAAGAGCTCAACAACAGGTGCAAACTTCACACACCTTGGTGTCTTGTACTGATTTATTGATGCACCTAAACTAATTGCATAATCCATAAGCTTATCAAATGTGCCCTGTTCCACAATCTTTATCTCAAGTGGACCTATTGATTTGTCTGAGACGCGTCCTTGTCGATAAACGCTGTTGAGAGACTCTTCGATTGTTAAGCAGCAATCTTCAAAAACACAAGGTGGAATTGGTGTTGATCCGTTTAAGGTGAGTTCCCAGTATAGGACATAGTGGCCTGGGATTGTTGTGGTGTCTGCATAGCTTGTGTATTCTGAAACGGTTGCATCGAAGGGTACTAAATGTGTCATTGCATTTGACATTGCATTTTGAAGCTCAACTTCATCAGTTTTGTCTGAATCAATGCTTAACACAACGTTTTTTCTGCATACAAAGTTGAATTGTGGTGCTTTGTTCTTGAATCCTGCTACTTTCAACACATCGCCTACCCGATAACGATATAGTCCTGCGAATAAAATTGCCATTGCCAAACACAAATAAATCAGCAAAAACATAACTCATGTTCTGTTCCAAATCTGTGTAAACAGCAGCATATCATAATCATGATAATGTCCAAAGTTTTTGGTATCTTCACAATTGCAACCATATACACTACTAGAAAAAGTTGAAATAATGACGGTAATTAGAACCAAAAAAATAAAGACACTAAATTTGGTGAGACAGAATTATAGACAGATTTTGCCATTTTTTGCATCTCTATTTCCGTCGTTATTTGGACTTTTTTAGTACTAATTATCACAATTGAGGTGGCTAAAGACATTATCAAATAATATTACAATGTTAAGATGAAAGTGACAATTATGCAATTCAGGTTCCAAAAGTGCATAATATCAGATAATATAACAATGTTAAGATGAAAGTGACATGAAGAATCTTACCAGCATAAGTAGTGACAACAAGTTCATATTCTTGACCAAGTTTGACATCAACAAGTTCAACCAACTCTTGTTGCTCTTTCTCATTAAGTGATCTAGGTGTATGAAGAGAATCAGTGACACCATTACTTCTATTAACAGGTAAAAACTCAAAGTAACACATGGTAGGTATAAGTGTATAAGAAACTTCACTAGGTTGACAAAGAGGGTTAAGGTTAACACCAAAGTAACATTCACTAGAAGCATACATAGTACAAACAAGTGGTAACCCATTACTATAATGATCCAATATAGGAATATACTGTGACATTGTTCCTGTCACAATAACATCAACATACTTAGTATTAGGCCACAACCTAGTAATTATCCCCTGCCAAGAACTCTTACTACACTCAGTTTGAATAAAATCAGCAAGTTTAGGATCAGGTTTAAGGATCTTCATAACAGAATCTCTCACTGAAGAATCAGTGATTAAAGGGTTAACAGTACCTGTTCTAATATCATTGACAAGAAGTGTCCAATGTTTTTCAAGGAACCTAATAGCCCTTATGAAACCAGAGGCAAAAACAGCACCAACCCTTAAAACCTCTTTGTTTTGACAAAGACCACAAAGCAGTTGTGAATACATGCTTTGGTAGGAATCAGGACAGAGGACAGTTTCATTTGGGCTAGTGTAGTTTGTGTAAGGGTCATAAGGTCTATCTCTAAAATGGGAACTTTTGTAATAGCTAGTTAAAACTGGCCTAGCTACAATACCTCCTGGTGTTTTAGCCTCAGATTTTATAAACATTAGGTACATTCCTTTCCCTTTTTCTAAACCAGGAACAAACTGACTCATCACTGGCATCAATAAACTATACAACAAACTCCTTCTCGCCAACTCTTCTTCAATTGTTGGCATCAGCTTTCTCTCACCTCCTGAAGTCCCAGAACTGCACAAAAAAAAAAAATCAAAAATCAATATTGTATCTACTTACCATCATAATTCATAAATATGTACTTAATGTATTTTCAATCAACACTGAGTTTGTCAAAATCATAATGATATCCTGATTTTGGTTGAAATTTGTGTATGTATGATACAACTAATCGTCGTGATTTTACAAAAGTTACAATTTATAATTTTACAAAATTGTATTTTGTGTATGTTTATTATCATAATAGATTTGTTAGACTTACTGTGACTCTAACAAACCTACTATGATATCAAACTTACACAAAATACAGTTTTTGCCAAAATTACAGTAGTCCACCGGGATTTTATAATCTTCGATGTCAATTCAAACATGCATTTATCCGTTAAAGAAAGAAAAGAAAACCCAGGAAAAATAATGTTGAGTTTTTTCTTCTCAAGTAGTAAATATTAAAAATGAAGGAAAAAGAAAATATTTATAGATATATTATAATAATATACATGTATGTATATAGAGACAGACCTAGTGAGAAATTCAGAAATGGGTTTGGAGCAAAGGATTGGTGAGGTGTCACCATTGGCGATGCGGTTGATATCAGTTTGAATATCTTCATAGGAAATAACAGGCAAGATTTTTTTGAAGGTGTCACGGTCTGTGTGACCATTGAGACCATATCGTTTAAGATACTCAACGTTAGCATTGCGAGAGAGGATTTCTGAGAGGACTTTTGGTTGGACTTGGTCAGCGTTTAAAGTAACATCCTCAATGAACTCGAGGATTTTTTTGTTCTGTTCAACAAGGTTGTAGTCTTTAGGTGCCTCAGGCATGGTGTGTGTGTGTGTGTGTATGTTTGTTATGAAATGAGAATGAGAAAAAGAAACACAAGAGAAATACGGTAATACAAAACTTGTTTAGAAAGAAGGAAGATAGAGTGTGTTGGGCGTGAGTTGAAAACATGAGAGATGATGTATATATAGAGGCATTAGCACATGTCAAGCTGGGTTTGTTTTTGTGACTAGGAGGATAAGGGAGTAATTTTATATAAATCTTGAGGGTCAAATAGGGAATGTGCAACATTTTGGATTCAACTCTCTGTTTTTGTTTTTTTTTCATTTTTTCTTCATTTGAAAATCTTAAATATTTATAACATGTCAAAGCATACAACTTCCATGCATTTATGGTCACGGTATAGCCTCCTCTTCCGCCCAATAATTTAGTCAACCAAGACTTTCATTTTAAACGCAACAATTTTGATAGTAGATTTTTGTGGATATAATTTATAAAGTAATCAAAAAAATGTGTATAATAGTATATATAATTTGATTGGATATATGTTTTAAAAAGTTTTACATAGTCATTAAATATTAATCTCTTGAAAAATATCACAAATACATGTTGTGATATACTAGTATTTGAAGATAAAATTAATTTAAAGATAAAATTGAATCAAATTAATTATGTTAAATTGAAAATATATTATAACCACTTTTTATTTATTAAAACGACACTTATTTTAAATAAATAGAATAATTTGTATTTAAGATCTCATGATATTTTTAAGGCAAAATAATATTTGCGGTTCCTTAACTTAATTTCAGTTAATATTTTATTTATTTATTTATTTTTTATTTGTATTTTATTTTAATTTTAAGTAACAATTTGATCTTTCATG
>JBBPBT010001281.1:1769920-1786923 GCA_037974875.1 Cicer bijugum | reverse complement strand
GATTTTTCTTTTTGTTAAAATATCATCATTAAATGGGTAGAATTACTACGAGGTTCTTTTCTATGACTTCGTAATTAATTTTTTGAAATTGTCATTTCAATCGATTATTACAATTTATTTTTTAAAATTGTCATTTTAAAATCTTTACAAAAGATTATGGCAATATAAATGAAAATATTTCAAAAAATAATTTGATTATTACCATTAAAAAAATTTAATATTTGTACGACATTTATAAAAGATAATTAGTCATAATAAATTTGTGAGTGTATTTGTTCAAATTGATTTTATTTGTCCTTGGTATGTGTAGCACACAATTATGACGGTAATTTATGTTTGCTACACACATTATAAATTGATATGAGAATCGTCCACTAACTCTAAATGTGTAGTAGAATTTTTGAGAAATTAATATGCTTTAGTTAAAGCAATAGAATATGAAATTGTTTAAAGAATCATCTTTACCACAATTTATCATATATTTGTGTCTATGAATCAAATTCAAATCAAACATCAAACTCGAAGAGATTGTCAAAAAGTCTAAACATTAAAATTAAAGAACATTCATTTATTAGTGTTGATAACCGAAAATCGTAATAGCAAAAAAACAAAACATAACATTCAAGACAAAATAAAAATAAAATCAAAATCAGAATATATCAAACTAACTCAACAAAATCTTAGTTATTCTCAATCTTTATATTCTTCAATAATTTGAATGGAGTTGGATCAATGTTATTTCTAGTGTCAAATGGATAATTCCTCTTCAACGGTATCATATCAACCGATTTTGGTTGATGTAATGTATATTGAAAAAAACATGTAATAGTATTATTGGGACTCTTTTGGACATATCAGGAAAGACAAAAGATCATGTTAATGCTCGTTATGATTTACAAGATATGGGAATTAGAGAGGAACATCATCCAATAGAGATTGTCAAAGGTCAAACAAAGTTTTCAAATGCATTTTTTTCAATAAATTCTCAAGAGTAGTCTACTTTTTGCAGTGTTTTGAAGGCTGCAAAGCTACCTGATGGGAGTGCTTCTAACATTTCAAAATATGTCCATGTTGACGATAAAAAGATATTTGTTAACAAGAGTCATGATGCACATTTCATATCACACTACTTATTACAAGTAGGAATAAAGAGTACAACACCAAATCTGGTGGCATGACTGATGACTCTTCATCATATGCATATTCTTTTATTGATTTTAGTCTTATTTATCTTTAATCATTAGTTAATTTAATGAGTTATTTGATATATTTTTTTGATTTTAGTTATTTGATTTAATGAGATGTTTTTGTTCTTATTTGCTTAGTTAAGTAGAGATTTTTTTGTAGTTTTGCGTTGTTACTTTGTTTTAGTGCAGTGCTGAATTATGGTGAGAAATCAACATGACCTATGTGGAGTATTGCAACCATATCTGAAGTTGTAGTTGTCCTATTGGAGTCAAACCAAGTGCTAATGAAAGCTAAGATCCATATCTATAACTTTCATGATGACACCAGAACCAAATTCAGATTCGAAAGATGAGACAAATGCAAAATACGCCAGACAGCAGATGTTATGCGCCTAGAGCGCGCCCTGCGCGCCTGAAGCGCATTTCCAGCCATTCAGTACTGTCATTACGCGTCCGAAACGCAAAGAATGCGCCTGGGGCGCGTGACACGCATCAGCATTCATAAAAACACAAATTTTTACTGTTTAGGGATCTTTTTTTGACTCTTGGGAAGTTGGGAGACTTGTGCCCTAGCATAGAAACTCAAAGACAACCGTTTCTAATGCCATTGGAGCAGTTTTATCAAGAATCATTCATGAAGCCTTCTTGTAAATCTTCTCTAATCCCTATCTTTTATATCTCTGCCATGAGTAACTAAACCCTATTTGTTAGGGATGAGTGTAACCAGATGAAACCCTTATTTTTCTAATTTGATTTCTAGTTATATGAATGAGTTTATTGAATTATTTTTCTCATCTCCGTGCTTAATGCTTTTTATTGCTTGATCAACATTAAAATGTTCTACGGTTTGTATTTTGAAACGGAAGTGGACTTTACGAATGCTTGAGATGAGAAATTCATGAATTTGTAGTCTAGGGATAGACGCAGGTCATGAAACCAATTAAATTAGTTGCAAAACAATAATTTACAAGAGAATTTCTATACGGTAATGCTTAATTCTAATCTTAAATCTACTAAGGAATTAGGAGTTACTTTGGAATTAAAGGTTCTGTCAGTAAGACATTAGGGCAAGAATAATAAAGAGAATTCGATAATAATTCAATAAAGGAATTCAGTAACTATGATCAAATTAGACACCAAGGTTAGATTCGTAGTGAAACTCATCCCTGACATTTTTCTCATTATAAAAGATCAATTTTCTTACTGTTGTTAATTTCAAATATTATTTCAATCAACTTGGGAACCTTTTGTTCAATTTTAGTAATTAAATATAATTCAATAGTAAAACGCAATCCTTGAGTTCGACACTCGGTACTACCGTTTTATTATTACTTGCAACGATTCAATACACTTGCTGAAACGCTATCAAGTTTTTGGCGCCGTTGCCGGGGATTGCCATATCACTATTGAATTTAATTTATTTACTTAATTGAAATTTTTTGCTCTGCAATAAAATTTTTTATTTTTGATTTTGGATTTTTTTGAAAAAAAAAATTCTTTTATTTTCTGTTTTTATTTGTTGAACTTGCTAATGTCATGTCTAGTAGTTTTTCTCTTCTTTGTTTGAGATAACTATGTGCTGTAGAGCATGGAAAATTATGATGATGATATTCTACTACAATTATATGAAGAGTGTGATACTTGTCTTATATCGGACATATGTCGCATGATTGAGGGGTAAATCTTGAGCTATACATTTTTAATATATCACCCTCAAATCCCTCCGTGGAAGCCTCTTAGGTGTGAATTTTGCGGAGAAGCACATAAGAATGGACATTGTTCAGATGACCTTGATGAACTAATAGAATATGAAGATTTTTTTCTCAAAGTTACAGAAAACGACGAGTGTTATATTAAAAAGATCTATTGGGAACAAATTCTACCTCCTAAAACTCTATCCAAAGAATCAGATGACAAAGACTTTCACATTACGGACGTTTTGGTTGAATTCATGAAGAATAACATGATTTCAATTGAAAGATTTGAAAGTCAATGTGAGAGGTTATTTGAGCAAGTGGTTATGTTTGAGATGATGGGGGAGAAATTGAAGATTGAAGATAACTTCATTGTTTGACATTTTGAAATTTAAACTATATTTCTTTGCTTATATCATTGCTCAATTCGATAAGTTTCACTAATTCATGCATTGTTGATTATTGTTTGGTTGTTGAAGTCTAACTCGCATAAAAAAAAATACTAAATAAATTTTGTAGTGGCATGTTTGGCATCATTTAGATATTTCATAATCTTTCTTATTATCCTAACTGTGAGCTTTTGAGCCTAAACACTTAAATTCTTTGTTGTATGATTATCCAGCCGTGTATTATCCCTTCAGAACTTGCACTAATTCTGACTTGCATCACTTGTAATTTATGCATACATTGAGTCAATTTTATTTGGTCGTTTGAGCCTTTCTAACTACCTTATGAAAATGTTATCCTTTGCTAGCCCCTTTGAGCCTTGCCCCTTTATTTTGGTTACTAACCACATTACAAAACAAAAACCCTACTTCAATTACATCACCTTACTTGGAGTTAGGTAAAAAAAAAAATTTGTCATGTCTTAATCAAATTCTAAGTTTGGGGTGGTGATTCTCACAAAAAAAAATAAAGAAAGAAAGAAAGAAAAAAAAAAGAAAAAGAAAAAAGAAGAAAAGAAGAAAAAAAAAACGAAAAATAATATCTTCTTGGTTCTTTTGTCAATGTTTGAGAATCTCCCGAATGACAAGGTGAAGAAAAAAAAATGGTAGAATAATTTGGAAATATATGCCTAACTCCAAGTAGTAAAGCCTACTATCCCAAAATGTCATACCCTTACCTAAGCCCCATTACAACCCGAAAATCCTCCAAAAATGTATGTGTTTGCTGCATTGTGATTGCTAACAAGAATTTTTTTAAGCCTATGATAGCGTGATGCATGTTCTAGATTTTGAGTGATAAATTCATAACTCTTCTTAACACTTGAGAGAAGTTTTGGTGAAATTGTGTGAAGAGAGAGTTGAATTTGATAAATGAATTCCAAGGTGTACAAACCTTGTTATTTTTGTAAGCAACCACAGAGTATGATTAATGTTTTGTAGTAGCTGAAACTTTGAGAATTGAGTTTGATTTGAAATGAGAAATTGAGTTTAAGTTTGCTTTTAACTACACCAAATTTGAAATTAATTGTTGCTTGGGGACAAGCAATAGATTAAGTTTGGGGTTGTGATGACTCTTCATCATATGCATATTTTTTATTGATTTTAGTCTTATTTATCTTTAATCATTAGTTAATTTAATGAGTCATTTGATATATTTTGTTGATTTTAGTTATTTGATTTAATGAAATATTTTTGTTCTTATTTGCTTAGTTAAGTAGAGATTTTTCGTAGTTTTGCGTTGTTACTTTGTTTTAGTGCAGTGCTGAATTTTGGTGAGTAATCAATATGACCTATGTGGAGTATTGTAGCCATATCCGGAGTTGTAGTTGTCCTATTGGAGTCAAATCAAGTGCTAATGAAAGCTAAGATCCATATCTATAACTTTCATGAAGACACCAGAACCAAATTCAGACTCGAAAGATGAGAAACATTCAAAATACATCAGATAACAGATGTTGTGCGCCTAGAGCGCGCCCTGCGCGCCTGAAGCGCATTTCCAACCATTCAGTACTATCAATACACGCCCGGAGCGCAAAGAATGCGCCTGGGCGCGTGACGTGCACCAGCATTCATAAAAATGCAATTTTTTACTATTTAGGGATCTTTTTTGACTCTTGGGAAGTTGGGAGACTTGTGCCCTAACACAGAAACTCAAAGACGGCCGTTTCTAACGTCATTGGAGCAGTTTTATCAAGAATCATTCATGAATCCTTCTTGTAACTCTTCTCCAATCCCTATTTTTTGTATCTCTGCCATGAGTAACTAAACCCTATTTGTTAGGGATGAGTGTAACCAGATGAAACCGTTATTTTTCTAATTTGATTTCTAGTTATATGAATGAGTTTATTGAATTGTTTTTCTCATCTATGTGCTTATTGTTTTTTATTGCTTGATCAACATTAAAATATTCTACGATTTGTATTTTGAAACGGAAGTGGACTTTACAATTGCTTGAGATGAGAAATTCATGAATTTGTAGTCTAGGGATAGATGCAGGTCATGAAACCAATTAAATTAGTTGCAAAGCAATAATTTACAAGAGAATTTCTATACGGTAATGCTTAATTCTAATCTTAAATTTACTAAGGAATTAGGGGTTACTTTGGAATTAAAGGTTATGTCACTAAGACATTAGGGCAAGAATAATAAAGAGAATTCGGTAATAATTCAATAAAGGAATTCAGTAACTATGATCAAATTAGACACCAAGGTTAGATTCGAAGTGAAACTTATCCCTGACATTTTTCTCATTATAAAAGATCAATTTTATTAGTGTTGCTAATTTCAAATATTATTTCAATCAACTTGGAAATCTTTTGTTCAATTTTAGTAATTAAATATAATTCAATATTAAAACGCAATCCTTGAGTTCGACACTCGGTACTATCGTTTTATTATTACTTGCACGATTCAGTACACATGCTGAAACGCTATCAATGACCTTTAATTCGTCTTGGGTCCTTTGTTTTCTCTTTGTATCACCAAGTTATCTAAATGAAAGATTTAAATTATCTAAATAGAGAGATTACTTAAATACTTGGTCAATTAGAGATGGTTTTTCCTCCAAGTTTGTTTGATGTATTGGCTGATTTACCTATTCATCTTGTACATGAAGTTAGATTGATCGGTCCCTTTCAATTTCAATGGATGTATCCCACATAAAGAAACTTATGTAGACTTAAAAGTTATGTTCATAATAGAGCTCATCCACAAGGTTCTATTGTTGAGCGATATTTGCATGAAGAAATTGACTCTTTGCTCAATATATTTGCATAACAGTGTAGATACAAGGCTGAATAGAATGGGTAGAATATATAATAACAATGATTCTTGCAAAATAGATTCAAATGACTACTTTTCAAGTATGTGCCAACTTTTGGTTGGGAAGAAAAATGGTAAATTATTTTCAATAGACTCAACATCAAAAGCTCAAGTCCGTCGATACATATTGTTCAATTGTGATTAGCGCTGAGAATAGGCTAGGTCGTCCTTCAGGGGCCTATGACCTGATCTGGCATGACCTGTTTAATAAAAATGCTAAGATCAAGCTCTTTTTAAAGCCTATTAATTAAAATAGATCAGTCCTACACTTATAAAAAAACTTATTAGGCTGGATAAGCCGACATATATATTTATTATTATTATTATTTTATATTAGTATTTGTTATTTTTAATTTTCTAATTATGGGTTCATTTTGTTTCTTTGTTTTTTGGAAGGTTGTTGAGACTTGCTATCTATAATTTTATTAGGTTACCTTATTTTTATTGTATTAGTTTTCCTTATATGTAAATGTCTAGTTTAACCTATTCAAAAAAAAATGTAAAATATACTATTTAAATATTTTAATGTGAAATAGGCTTTAAAGTAGGCTTTCAGACTAGGTCAGGCAAAAAAAAAAAAAGCTATGATACGTTGTAGATCAGGCTCCAACATAAAATATTAATCGTAGACCAGACTCAAGCCTTTCAAAGTCTGACCTGATATATTATCACCCCTAACTGCGATGATAATCAAACATACATAAGGTACCATAATAATTTATTGTTTGTTCCCTACTTCTATGCAAAACATGTGTTAGAGTTATTTTTATCAAGTAATAGTGTTACCTTTGAGGAGTGTACGATCGATGTGTTAGTGGTCACACTAAAGGAGGAAAGTGGATCAAGGCCAAAAGACAAGATCGAGATTTTAGTGAATGATTTAAAATTTGAACTTTGAAAATTGACGTGTCAGACACTACAAGAAAAACACCATTTTGTAGCCAACTTTATAAATATTTTGTGGCCGAATAAAACCCTCACAAATTAGTGACCGAAAAAGCCCTCACAAATGCCAAAATTGAAATTGGTCTTTATTTGTGGCTGAAAAAGCCCTCACAAATTTTTAAACATTTTACTAGATTTTGTGGCTGCCTAAACCCTCACAAAATCACAACATTGTGATTTTGTGAGGGCTTAGGCAGCCACAAAATCCAGTTAAATATTTAAGGATTTTGTAAGGGCTTTTACAGCCACAAAAAATCAATTTGTGAGGGCCAAATCCGTCACAAAGGACTGACGTGACCAGTGGCATTTGTGGCTGCAAAGGCTGCCACAAAGGAATGCGCACGTGGACTTTGTGGCTGCAAAGGCCGCCACAAAATTTTAAACCTACGTGGACTATGTGACTGCTTTGGCCGTCACAAATGCTCAAGGTAACACTATATATATTTCTCTCCCCTCCTCCTTCATTTTTTCACATCCAACTTCTCTCTAAAATCTTATTCTAACTATTCTCTCCTCCTTCTCTCTACACAAAATATTTTGTTATTAATTTAAATATTTTATTATTAATATTTTATTATTTAAATTAATCTTTAATTTAATTATTAATCTTTAATTTTAATTTAAATATTTTATTTTAAGTTTTTAATTAAATTAAGATTAGTTTATTATATATTAAATTTAATTTATATTTACATTATATTTTAAATTTAATTTAAATTTAATTATAATTTTAATTTAATTATAATTATAATTTTAATATTATATTTATATTAATTTATTATATATAATATTATAATAAACTATTAATTTTGAATTTTAAAATTAATTTATTAAATACGTATTATTTTGTGGCGGCCTAAGCCCTCACAAAATATATTATTTTTTAATCAGGATGACATTTGTGGCGGCCAAAAGACCTCACAAAGGAGGGAGGGAATTTGTGGCGGCCTGGGCCCTCACAAAGGTCCAATCAGAAAAATTCAGTCTGTCCTTTGTGGCGGCCTATGCCCTCACAAAGGCAGACTTTTGTGGCTGCAAAAGCCCTCACAAATGCCAACCTGTTTCAGGCACTTTGTGGTTGCAAAAGCCCTCACAAAATTTTGTTACCAGCTTCTTTGTGGCTGCCAAAAGCCCTCACAAAATCCACCTTTGTGGCTGCTATTTGCCCTTTGGGAGGGCTTTTGGCCCTCGCAAAATCCGTCATTTTTTGTAGTGAGATCACCTCAAAGCATTATCTAGAGGTCCAAATACTGTTGCAATGAGGCTTGCAAGTTACCTCATCAATGGTTATAGATTTCACATTATGAAAATGATGCAAGACGCAAAACTCAAAATTCTGTTGTAACTTTGGTTTCTTTGGCCGAAAGTTTTGCAAGTTCTAGGGATGAAAATCATAAAACAAATATTATCACTTACTATGAAACAATTAATGACATAATTGAGTTAGACTATTATAACCAACTCCAATTTGTGTTGTTTAAGTATGATTGGTTTGAGGCTAAAGAAGACAAGTATGAGCTTACTTGTGTACATTTCAAAAAAAAATGTTAATTACCAAAATGATCAATTTGTCTTGGTGGCTCAAGTTCACAAATGCTTGTATGTGCAAGATCCTTTCAATGAAAATAAACATTATGTTATGAAAACTGTTCCTTGAGATTTGTTTAACATGGGTGACCAATCAAATGCTATATATCAAGAAGAATATTTGGATTATCAATTTTATGATATAGGAAATCTTAGTGTATCAAATCATGAAAACAACCTCAATTGGACAAAAAGCAACATTGGCAAAGATTAATTAGTTGTTGGTATTTAGATATGATTGATTTCTCATAGATTCAACATCTATCAAACATTCTGAAATCTTAGTTCATTTGTGTTAAAACACTAATTTTATTGTTGCGATGAAAAATTGTGATTCATTTTTTTAATATTTATAACTATAAATGTACATTTTCTCTTTATTTATATTAATATAATTACTTTTTTGGTTGGACTTGAAGACCATCACAAAGATACATGAAGCTAGTGGAATGTATCGAAGACTTGGTTGTTTTTTGATAATGCAAATTTTGGTTGTTGCATTTTAGGAATAAAAAACTTATTGATTTTTACTACTATGATAACAATTGATCTAATTGTGTATTGATTTTTTTGGATGCCTTGTAATATTTGTGTTACAATATTTTGATAAGCCAATTGTGTTTTTGGTAACATATATTTTAATTAAGACTTAGTTATGTTTAATTCTTTTGTGTTTTGTTCAATAACAATTATTTAATCTTCATTTATGGGCTACAACCAATAATGACTAATTATCAATGTTTTCCTAAATAATGAGTGCATGATTGTGGCCTAAAAATATAGGCAACACATAGAAATATGTAGACTAAAGAAGTATGCAATAGTTGAATGTTTGTGGCCTAATAGTATAGACAATACATATAAAGTGTGGTTTAAAATATTTTTATCACCGTGCCCTAAACACATAAGCAACATCTAAAAAAGTGTGGATTAAATGTGTTACCAACATTTTGATAACCGTGGTATAAAGTTATATACAACACATACGAATCTATTGCCTTAGACCAAAAAAGTTGATTGTGCTTTTGACAACATTATAAATGTGTTTCCTGAAACAAAAATAACGTACACAAAATCTTGACCTAACTGTATATGCAACATTTATGTTGTATATGCAATATTTATGAAATGTTGACAAAACCAAATCATAAAACCGTGGCCTGAAA
This sequence comes from Cicer bijugum, assembly GCA_037974875.1. Taxonomy (NCBI): domain Eukaryota; kingdom Viridiplantae; phylum Streptophyta; class Magnoliopsida; order Fabales; family Fabaceae; genus Cicer; species Cicer bijugum. The sequence continues at coordinate 1,777,078 of JBBPBT010001281.1, read as the reverse complement.
CAATAAAAAAAATGTGTTCCCTCTTTGAATGTCTTTAGCAATGACTTTTTAGAATTTTATAGATAAAAATAAAAAAACCGTTGCCTTAAAGAAAATGTCATAGTCACTTAAACCATAATTTGTAAATTATTGTCAAATCGTTATCAATTTGTTGTCTAACCTTTAGGCCATGGTTTTTTTGGTTTGCACCACACATTTTTATTGTTACCACAACTTCAAAATGTTGTCGTGAGTTTTGAAATACCTATTTAAATGACACCTATAATTTTAAAGTAAAGCTCTGAATTCAGAGACGTTATCTTGATGGGTTTCAAGATTGTCGACTATATACTCTTAGAATCCATCTCAAAGTCAATTGAGAGAAGTTGTAGTTCTTGAACCCATTTCAATGATAATAGGAGCCTACATCAACATCAACAATAGACGAAAAACCATCTAATTTCAACATCATCAATAAATGATATACACTCTTCACCGATTAATGATCGTTGTTTTACTCTAACCAAATAATCATACATGTCTGAATTAGTAATTAGGTTCATAATTTTTTAAAGTATTTCCATTTCGATTAGTGTTTACGGACAAATATATAGAGCTAACTACAAATTAATTAAAAGTGTAATGAATCAATTAAAATTTAAGAGTCAATTACATATATATGACAAATTCATATACTGAATTATTAATCGTCAGATATATGCATTCATAAGTCATATATGGTCAACACAATATCATACCTATAATAATTAGGTTTAATTGTAATTTTAGTCCCCCTATTTTAATTGAATCACGAAAATAGTTCCCCCATTTTATTTGTATCTAATTTTGGTCCTCCGAACATAATCTTAGTCCAAAACTTGATGAAGTGTCATTTTTTTAATGATGTGTCAAGAAAAAAAGATGATGTGGAAGATTCCATATAGATTAATTACATTTTATTATTATTATTATTATTATTATTATTATTATTATTATTGTTATTCCAAATTTATAAAACATATTTTAAAAATATATTTCATATTTTATTACATCATTTAATTACAAAAACATAAAATAAAAAAAGACACATTCCTATTATAATCCTTAATTCAATTACTCTCCTCCTCCAAAAAAATGACAATTCATCAAGTTTTGGATTAAGATTATGTTTGGGGACCAAAACTGGAAACAAATAAAATGAAATGACTATTTTCGTGATTCTACTAAAATAGGATGACCAAAACTGCAATTAAGCCTAATAACTAATATGGCGTACGTGACACTATGTTAGCTATGCTTTCACGTGTACGAAAAACTTGCTATATCAAATAAATAAATGAATCTTCTGCACACCATATCAACATGTGAGACATCAATATTTTCGACAAATTTAGACACAAGTTAGTTAATTGCATCGATTTGTGATGCATAAACACTAGGAAAACCTATCGAGTGCGTGCAATAGGTTCGTTATAGATTTTTTATTGACAAATTGAATTTCCTCAATAAATCATAAGTTCATTTGACAACAACGAAGAGTTGAAATGAAAGTCAATAAAAAGGTCAAAATTTAGATTACGTGAACTGCCGACAATGGCATGATCGGCCAAAAAATGAAGATGTCATCCTACAATGTGTATTTTGTTAAAATGAAATAATAACTAGCGTGAGCATGTTTTACTGCTATCGAGTCGAAAAAGATCAATATAGACAATACAAAAAGATTAAAGTTATTGTCGAATTCAAGCAAACGAATCTAAGGAAGGGTAACTCTCATGATCGGGACCAATCACAAAATTGATAGTTGCATAGTTTATTTTACCTATTTATAAGAGTTCCTAAAAAAGAAAAATGCACTAGTAGAAAATTGAGTTTTTAGTTCAGCAGATTTAAGTCGGTTATGTGCCACCAGACTTAACAAATGAAACAGAGGTATATTTAAGTCGGTTGCCCATATAAACGAGTTAACAAAATGAGGCGGTGGCAATTTTGTAAACACTATTAACACGGTTAGATTGACAACTGACTTAAGAAATACAATAAATTAAAAAATTAATTAAAACTTATTTAACGCGGTTATATTGATAACCGACTTAAAAGATAAAATGCCATTTAATAAAATGAGGCGGTGACAATTTTGTAAATATTTAAAACTTGTTTAATGCGGTTATGTAGATAACCGATTAAGGTTGTTAATAAGCATAAAACGTCATTTAATAAAATGAGGCGGTAGCAATTTTGTAAATATTTAAAACTTGTTTAATGCGGTTATATTGATAACTGATTTAAGGCTGCCATAAAAAAATAAAGGATGCCATGTATTTAGCGTTTTGTCTTCCCGCTCCTATAACATCTCCGCTCTAAACTTCTTCCTTCTATTTCTAACCTCTGTATCGTGAACCACCTACAACTTGGATTCAACTTTACAACCGTTGCCGTTTTATCGTTCATCAATTCATTTAGACAAATTCTCAAATTAAATTACATATTTTACATATTTTATTTTTTAGAATTTTTGTGTGGACATAATAGGGAGCAAAACATTAGTATTTTATATAGAAAGCATATAGATAGTAAGGTGTAAACTTATAAACGTAGTATTTTATTTTATGTATTAAAGACATTAGACATGAATATTTTTAGGGTGAGTTTGTTTTAGAACGTAGTATTTTTAGGGTGAGTTAGAACGTAGTATTTTTAGGATGAGTTTGTTTTAGAATGTAGTATTTTTTGGGTGAGTTTGTTTTATATCCTCAATCCATCTGCCATTAATTCCAACACCAAACAACACATCTTCTTCATTGCATCAATATAATCTTCCACAACACACCTACATAACCAAATAAATTGAATAATTAGATTTTCAAAACAGGACTAACACATGACAAATGTAATTTATTTACTTAATTCATCTTAAACAAAATACAAATATAAATAGTAACTAAAAAACCATGTAGCTCATATTAAATTAAGATTAAATATATCAACTTTTAAATTATTATTTTTTCATATTTTTTCTTTGAATTTGGAATTGGTTTCAGACACATAAAAATTAATTTATCTAAAAATGAGTTGAGTTCATCTTTTGACAATATTTTTAATGAAAACATCAATTTATACAAAATAACTCATAGGAAAATGTAGCTTTCCAAAGTTGAAACATTAGACTAATATAACTTGGTGGAAAAAAGCATGTAGTATATGTTTGGATTCACAAATGAGTCGTGTGAATAGTAAAAGTGATTCAAAATACAAAAAGTTGTGCAATATTTAAATAAGTCATTAGAGTTTAGTAAACTAATTTTTTGGAATCAATTATACAAACCGATATTTCAATTACTTGAGAATAAGTCATATTTACACATGCATTTAAAGTATTTTCAAAAGTCAAAACGACATTAACAAAGTATTTAAAATCATATTTTTAACAAAATACATAAGTGTATTCGAATACAACATCTTGTATTCGAATACAATGCAAGTCAGAAGCAAAAATCTCAAAGTTGTATTCGACTACGACTATGTGTAGTCGAATACACTATAAGGCAGTGGCAAATTTTCACTAATCTGTATTCGACTACACAAAGGTGTATTCGAATACAAGGTGTAATTTTTGAATATTTTTGAACGTTACAAAGAGGTATATTCGAATACACATATCCTGTATTCGAATACAACTGGAAACAATACAATTTTTCAGATTTGGAATGGATCCAAATCATTGTATTTCTTCATCAAACCTCTTGGATTATTGGCCACGAATCTCAAGAAATATTTATGGAGTATAAATACCCCATAACTTCAGATCAAAAGGGAGACAATCCATGAATCAATACATTGAACAACTTTGAACAAAACTCTGATTTTTTACAAAGTACTTGCATTTCATTTTCATATCATTCAAAAAGGTTCTCAAGTACTTGAATTGTTATTGGATTGTTTATCAATATACCTCTCCTTATTCTTATTCAAATCTTATTGTATCACTTGTAAAGGAAAGTTGTGCTTTTTTAAAAGTAGCTTAATCTAAGATAGTGGTGTGCTATCTTTGAAGTGTTGTTAGAAGTTTGTAGCAAGAATCCCAGGGTGGGAGTTGTACATTTTCTGACAATTAGTGGATCAATCTCTTGTGATGTGTAAGAGGACTGGATGTACCCTTGGTTATAATGGGAACCAGGATAAATCTTAAGAGTTCATTTATTTACTGCACTTTATTATTAGTAGTCACTTTATTAAACTCAGAAAATTCAACTACCGCATCACTAAAAACAAGAAGATTTACTAACACCTAATTCAACCCCCCTCTTAGGCGTACTTCAATACTTACAAATGATATTCCACCAAAAATACAAAACTTTCAACTAAATTCTGTTGAACAATTGATGGTAATGACAATGAAAATGTCAAAGCCTTTAGAATTTAAGTTGGAACATGGTGGAACTTGTTTTTTTTTTCCTTCCATTTAAAGATGTTATAGAGTTGTGTATGGGTAAAGAAGAGATATGCATCACCATTTTACAAGTTTGGCTAACGTACGTATGTTTTATTTGTAAATTTGTAAATTTTGCCAAATTATGAATTTTATTTATAATGAAAATTAAGTTTCATATCTTAGGTATCTACATCGTCATTGTATTGACTTAGGAAAGAGTGAGTGAAGTGTATGGATTCATTGATCCATGTTTCATCCAAAGTGAAAATGATTCAACTAATGCTCAAGTCCACATTCAAAAGAAGTTGTACGAGAAAAAAAGAACTTGTTACCTAGCACCTTATCTCATAAAGTAAGTATTTTCTATTATAGTCATCGTTTATAATAGAGAAAATTGAATATAACATATATTTAATTGTGTATTCTAGTCGTCATTGGCAATTGCTTATTATCAATCCTAAGGAGCGCAATATAGTCTTTATATGTTCATTGGGAAGGAAGTCAGATAAAAAAATATGTCAGATTGTTGATTTGTAAGTATTTAATTTATTTATATTGTTCATAAGTATTGTAATATATTTTATAACACAATTTCAATAATTATTTTTATTTTATAGAGCTTTTGAAGGTTATTATAAGTTGCTAGGTTTAAGAGTTAAATCGAAGATAACATGGAGTTTTCCTATAGTAAGTTGTTTAAAAATAAAAAACTTTATTTATAATATTATAAAAAATTTATGCATTTAACAATTTTTTTTATTTCAATTTTAGAGTCAAAGACAAGCTTCAAATTATGAGTGTGGCTATTATGTCATGTTACATATGTTGAACATTGTAACAGCTGGTATTGTTGATTCATGGATGCAAGTACGTAAATTTCTTAAAAGTTGTTATTGATTGTGTTTTTGTATGTTTGTATGATAAAAAATTATGTTGTTATTGATTGAGTTTTTTTTTTTCCAGATATTTGATGACTCGAGATCATTTCATCCGGATCAAATTAAAGAAGTTCAAGAACGTTGTGTGGATTTTATTTTGGAATTAATTGAAGAAAATGATGGTGCTTGAATATATATCTATTGAATATTGCTAAATGTGATTTTGTAATTTTATTAATTGACATCTAAATGATTTCGTCTTGCCAAGAGTAATCAGAAATGATAGACATTCTTTGTACTCTATATTTTGTATGAACTTCTATTACGGTATATTTTGGCTATTATATAGCTATATAAAATTGTGGTTAAAAGTACAAAATTTTAATTTGAAATTTAATACGAAATATTGTATTTATGTATGTATGGAGTAGGAGCATAAAAAAAATGATAAAATTATTATAAAAAAATATATATATTTTAACTCTATCTATTAAGTCTGTTGATCAAAAGAACCGACTTAAAAAGATGACTTGTTTAATTGAATTTATGATGTTTAAGTCGGTTAAGTTGAACTGACTTAAAAGGAGGAAGCTCTGTTAAGTCGGTTAAAATGTACATTTTAAATTAGTTTCGTGTCCGAGTTAACAACAAACATCTTAATAAACACGAATGTTTAAGTTGGTTAAGTTGAACCGACTTAAAAGGATGAAGCTCTGTTAAGTCGGTTCAACTTAACCGACTTAAAAAATAACGTGTTTATTAAGTCGTTTGCTGTTAACTCGGACACAGAACTGACTTAAAATGTACATTTTAACCGACTTAAAAACATAAATTTCTACGAGTGATGATTAGATACTTAAAACTTCAAAAATCTACTCTTAAACCAAAAAACATAATCAAGCTTTCTAAAACTTTAAATATGTCTTCCATGTCTTTACATTTCCTTTATAATTATGTATTTTCATTCTATCGAAATATTCAATTCCAACATTTATTACAGTCGGTTTAAGTTTAATTTGCAAATTTACTTTGAATATTCTTATTTTCTGTAATTTATTTCTTCGTCATTTATCTTTCAAGCATTTTTGTACTTTACACTTTGAGCATCTTTTCATCTTTGAGTCAATTATTAAAAAGAATTTATCTAAAATCATTCCCAAGCCAACGTTAACCCAAAAATCCAAATTCATTTTCTGAGATATTTGCAAAATCACCCCTTGAACACATACGTGAGTCCACATATAACTTGTTCGGACATCCACAATTGCACTGATTAAACATTTCTTTGTGTTTTAGATTTGATTGACTTACCTTTATAAACATTTTTTATACTCAGTTGTCAAATAACTTAGTGGTTCAACACAATACCACACTCATAAACACTTATATGGTACTCATAAACACTTATATGGTGTAAGTGACATAGTTAATTATAGTTATATATTTATCTTAAATTGTCTTAAATTGAACTATTCGATGTACAATATCAATGTATATTAAATACTTCATCATTTTTATAATAATTGATTTATTTGTAAATAAAATTGTTTTAAAATAAATAATTTTTTCAATTTTCAATATATTTTTTAATAATATCCTTTAATTAATAATATTTTTACTATTTTTAATATAATATCTTTTATTATACATTTATTTCTTTTATTTAAATTTTTTTATATGTATAAATTTTTTAAATTACTCGATTATAATAGGATAGAGGGAGTACTTATTTTTCTATTATGCTCATAACTATTTAATAACTATTTATTGTTCTATTTTATTTCCAATTCTTTTATTTTATATTTATCATACCATTAATAAAGGGTACTTTTGGAAAATACTTCATTTAATTACTATTATAAGTAAAAA